>JASFDC010000187.1:0-13260 GCA_036937075.1 Mycocalia duriaeana | reverse complement strand
TAGAAGCCAGTATATAAGCTAGAAGCTTGAATCGACGGAATAGTAAGCCTGGTCCAGTCCAAAAGTTGCCAAGCAAAGATGTTTCAAATCCTCGCCCTTGTAGCTTTGGCTTTAACAGTACAGAATGTGGCTGCTCACGGTGGAGTCCTCTCTTATAGCATAGGAGGTAAATGGTATGGTGGATGGGCTCCTTACAACACGCCGACAGGACAGACAACAATCCAAAGGCCATGGTCTAGTTAGTAAGTGCATGTCACTTTGCACTAAGAGATATTCATAACTTGGGACAACTTCAGCAACCCGATTCAGGATGTTACTACCTCTACTCTCGCCTGTAACGACGATGGCACGTCCGGCGCTCTACAGTTGACTGCTACCGTCGCTGCAGGATCCCCTATTACAGCCTATTGGAATGCCGTTTGGCCTCATAACACTGGCCCAATAGTGAGCTTTCCCAAATTACCAGCAAAGGGTCACTGGTATTAATTGATGCATAATCGGTAGTTGACATATCTCGCCAACTGCGGTGGATCCACATGTACAGGAGTGAACGCAGCGTCCTTGAAATGGGTGAGAGTTTGCTCATCATAGTTATAGTCACAAATCCCTGATTATCTGACTCCGCCTTGTGTTCAGTTTAAAATACAGGAAGCAGGACTTTTATCTGGATCAATCGGTAGCGGAAGCTGGGCTGCCGGCCAGATGATTGCAAATAATAATAGCTGGACAACCACCATTCCAAGCACAGTACCTGCGGGAAATTATTTGATTCGATTCGAGACCATCGCTCTTCACTCCATGCCAGCAGTACGTTGTTTACTTTTAGTACGGCCTTAGGCAACTTGTTAACTCATACATTAACAGCAAAATTATCCTGAATGCGCACAAATACAAATCACCGGTGGCGGCTCGCTGGCTCCTACATCCGCCCAGCTGGTTACTTTCCCTGGTGGATATAAGCAGAGTGATCCAGGATGTTAGTGTTACTGATCTAAAACTTTAGCGACCACTGACTGATATAAACATTTTTTAGTGACTATTGACTTATATTCAAGTACAGCTTCGTCAACGTACGCCTTTACACATCATATATTTATTCTATAAATTATTAACTATTTATTAAAAGATATACCTATGTAATCCCTGGACCACCTCTGTATGGTTCGGTAAGTTATTTTCTATTTCATATAAAATTTTCACACTTAACACATGTGTAGTCATCCGGAAGTTCTAGTACTGGTGGAGGAGGTTCAACTTCAACTGTGTCATCAACACAAACCAGCAGCACTACAGTTACAAAATCAACTACATCTACATCATCGTCCACAACTTCTACGGCCGCTGCAGGAACAGTTGCTCATTACGGACAATGTGGAGGAAGTGGGTGGACCGGTGGAACCGTCTGGTATGTATCCCAAGTTACAATGCGCAGCATATATAATGGCTTACGAATGAAATTAGTGTCGCCCCCTACACTTGCACTGTATCGAACCAATATTATTCTCAATGTCTTTAAGTCATCTATGTACTGAGAAATGTAGCCTGTTTTGCTTCCAATATGTATTTAATGTTGCCACTACCTTTCTATCATGATTCAGACTTTATTGTATATCAAATATGGCGTTGTGTGTTAAGTTCAACGTTACCACGAAGAACATCTTCTGTACTTGGTGACTCTTTGACAAGCCCATCTACCAATGAAGCCGACTAAAGTAAATATGAAAGCAGTCTAAATGGTAGCTGAATATTGATCATATATATAGGCGTGAATTTCCAATTGAGCTACGGCTCGGGAGATATAGGGAACTTTTGCATCAATAAGTAGTTAGATCATATATGTATCTAACTCAGACTAAGTCTTTTACTTTTCTTCCACATTGTGCAGCTTACGCAGCTACATTTTTTTCACATCGCCGAGAAGAACGTTGTCTGTCGTATTCCCCCCAGTCGCCGCAATCAAGCGACTATATAATGGAGATAGCAGTCTATCAATGCCGCTCATTCTTAAGTCAGCTTCTCTCTTCTTTTCAATTCATCATCTATTTTCACTTAATAAAATGCAACCTGTTAACAAAATTTTTCTTCAGTGCAAGGTGCACTGCAAGGCTGGCTTCAATAACAGGAGTTAGCTATTATGTTTGTGTTTTAATCACTGATTAATGAACAGAGTTACAAACCGAATTGTGCCTTAAAACTTCCAACCAATTATCTGGACGATCTGCTGTTTTAGCGAGAACTGGTAGCTGGTAGTGAAGCAGTCGAACTAACACTTTGATCGATAAGAAGGCAAAGTGAAGTTTGAGCTAACATTGGTTGTGATGCCGATTTGGCAAAGAATTCGTATCTGATCAGTTTACCTTTTCCCTGTCGACAAGCCATAGCGGTAGCGGACATGATGGTAAGCAAAAATGGGAAAGTCTGGCATGGGTCAGACCAGTGCAGGACTTCAGGTCGCAAAGCCGATTCAGGACACAAACCGTCAGACGGGTTACTTTCAGTGGGCTCACTGGTGCTACTTCAAGACGGCATGGCAGGGTAGCCGCGTGGCGTGCGAAGTTGGAATGAACAAAAAGATTAGATCAGCGCGTCACTCAATTGGCTCCAAGCTTACTAGTGATCCTTAAAGACACTGCAGGGTACCGGCATAGCACTAGGATTAGCACAAAATTTTAATATCTTGCCAGTTCACAATGACGCTCATCGTAAGTCGCCTTTTCACGCCATTTATTTTATGGAATATCAGCCAGTATAAATAGATTGAAGATCTACTAATAGGATGGACTGTGCTGCTAGCGGAGTATAAGGAAATTGATTGAAATATGTAGTACATAAGTTTTAAACGCAAAAAGGGTTACAAAATTTCGCTTCAGGCAGGTGTAAGGTGGGTGGTTGCCATGCTGTTCAACAATAAGAGTTAGCTATAACGTTTGCAATTAATTACAAAATAGTGAGACATACTGGAATGAGTCTTCAAGCCTCCATATAATATCCAAAAGAACAACTATGTAGCACTAGATCGGGAAGAAGTTGAAATTTTGGTCGAGCTAAACTTAGATGTTGTGGTCGACTTGGGCGGTGGCAATGCGTTTGGACTCCAGACGCCATTGCCACCGGAGTCAGAAACATAGGAAATTACAGCGTTGGTGGTACCGTCGTATGTGACTTCGATACCAGTGGTCTCAGAGGTAACGATCATGGTCTTGGTCACCTGCGTCAGAGCCCACCATGCCTTCACCCGAGTAAGGGGTGTAAAAGTATTATTGGTGTTGCCAGCGAAAGACTGGCGCGAAACATAGATTGGTAGGTAAGTTCCTCCCAATTTTGCATTAACACCAAGATGGATTGGCTGGTATAGGTTCTCGACGGTGAATTTACCGCTTGAATCGGGGGTGCCAGTTGCGTTGTTCATGATACCCTCGTTGTCGAGGATGGAAATCTGGCCAAAGTCGATGTCTTCTTGGTCAGTGGATGCACTGACTAGGGCTCCATCCTAAGTATTGCTGTTAAAGGATGCGCAAAGTATCTTTATATAATATATCGTACCTTGAAAGTCAACCGGGCCAAAAACCTGATAGCTTTCTTCCCACTGGAAAGTATTGTTCGCTAGCCAAAGCTTGTCTCCGCTCCAAACAACGGTATAGTCGTTGTTGACCATCTTGGCGATACATAAGTTATATCCGGCATCCTTCAAGATTTTCTGTTGAGCTGGCTCTATCTGAACGTTCAAGTTCAAAGTATTAGCGGACAATGCCAGTTGGGCGTAAACGAGCAAGGATGCAACTGTGGCTCTGTTACAGTTGATGCATTAGTTAAATTAGGAGGAGAGAAGTTGCGAAGATGTACGCACACGAGCATCTTCAAGTAAGCTTGGATGGATGAAAATGCTGTTGAGAGATGGATGTAGTTCCGAAGGTCCTTCAAAATTTCAAACCGTTTAAATAGTTTTTGCTCTCCGTATCTTGACTGGTATAATTTGCTGTCGATTAACTGAATTTACCCTACTTAGTGTTTCATCTCTAAAATTTCAAGATGACGCTTAAAGGAATAACTACGATTGAAATGATACATGTGCTAGAGAGGCCGCTTGGAAGCTGCTGGCGTTCAAATTGATGGAAAAGTCCGTCTATTAATACATTCAGGTCCAATCCCGATTTCTATCACTCTGAATCATAGAGACAACGTTCAGTAGTGGTGCGTACGACAGTTACGTAGGTCCGCCACAGTCTGGCAATCAAAGTCACCTCAACTTCTTGGTTCTGCCGAATCTACTATGAGTAAGACTGGTAGTGCCAGTACTAACTCTCCTACTAGTGCTACTCCAAGTCGACTCCCAGTTGACAGTCATCTCCAAGTCGCACGCACCGACTCGTGTAGAAGAATCACTAACTCCATGGCATTCAGACCTCGACGTACCACCTGAGCTTTGGCTGATGAAAATAAGTGCCTCACGTTACAGGCTGGAAACCATTCAGTGATAGACTTCGTTCACAACTTTAAGGTTCCGGACAATTCATCATCAAACATGATGATAACCTACTTGACGGAAAAACTGCAAAGTTGAGTTCGTGTCAAGCTTGCTAACCAAATACATTTGCCCTATAATGCTCACAACTTACCTGTGTTGAATAGAATCATGTCTCGAACAGTCAGCCCAGGCTACCAGGGGTAAAAAAACGCATTAGCTGAAAAGCACGAGACACCCTTGGGATTCGATGAAGATGCTCACATGTTCTGAGCGTAGAAAACACAAAGTCCTTTGAAAAATGTGCCGCACCGTCCGCGGGACGTCTCGCGATTCGCGACTCTCTACTCTAATTCATCTTTGCCACACCCTGGGGTAGTTAGATGCTAGACATGATTTAGAGGCGGAAGAAGCTCAACATCATATTCACAAAATTAGATTGATCCCATGGACGCAATTTTTCCGAAAGATATGCCGTAATTCTCCTCGGGATGCATTTCACTTTGAAAAACATCTGGGTTAGTGTCTATTGGTGCCAGAAGCTTTCCCCGCACTTGCAATGCACGCGGAATAATCATTCAGCCTAGAATCGAATACACAATGTCTGAATTAGTGTTGCCGCGGCTCGGCTTGCGTGATATATGGCTCGGAGCACTAAGAGCTACTATCCTCCGGGGATATACAACTTGCGTGGATCTCGTTTTCGATGTTGTTACGCGCTCGGTACCGTCTAGGACAATGGCCGATAGTAGGGCTGATAATTTCGCCTTCCGCTGATGGGGTCCATGATATGCTGATGTAAGTAAATTGATGTGACTATCACACTGTGGATATTGTATGTACGTATTATCTATTATTAAGAAAAGTCTGAAAAAGGCAATAGTTCCGTCCCACAGACAAGGCAATTCACGTAGTATCTTAACGGACAAGTCCAACCTTGTGTCCAGTACTACTGTAACTGGATCACTTTGTCAAACCACTGGAATGACCGACTTCAAATCCGGTGGCACTTTTGCCCTTGAAATAATAATAGCAAATGGCCAATGCCCACAAATCAAGTATCAATCAAATAACCGCTTTTATTGTTTTAAGAGTAGGCTTGAGTAGCTCTGAAAGTCACTCAACAACACATGAATACAATGGGGGAGATTGCTTGCTTTTAGCTATGGCTACATGGGGGTTTATATAGGTTTTTTGAAGGGGAAACACGAATAATGTAAAATAGAGGTAGATAGAGCATAAATAATGAAAAAGCGCGTCATACCAAGGCGGCATTTCAGTGGCAAGTGTTCTAAGAGCGACAGGGACCGTGAGGATGCCTTCCTGTGGTGCTGGCTGGATATTTTCATCGCGGAAAGCGGAAGAGCGGAGGTATATTGGGAATTAATACCTCCGCAATTTATTTTGCTTTTCCTTATTTTTATTTGCACTCCCTTGTCGTAATTTATGTACATTAGAGGAGTACACATCCGGCGTACCTTTCCAACGATATAGGTTTCATGAGAAGTGGAAGGTGTTGAACCAGAATTTTCTTTATAGTGTTCTCACTCTTGGCATATTTGGCAAGTAGATTAACACTTAGTCAGCGGCTAGCGACAAGCGTGTTGAGCCGCTGTAAGGTAAAGTTCAGTTGGAGACTCGAAATGGAAATCGAGTTATAGATAGCAGACTCCGTCTGCTGAGTGGGGCAAAGAAACCGAGGTGGGATCCTGTAGAGTAGGTAGGAAAATGGCAGTAATTTCGATTGAGTTCAGAAAATGAGAGAATAACTTTCCCAACTAAATGTCAGCTTTTAGACAAGTGTTGAAGCGAAGCTAGGTTTCTTTTTAGAGCTGATTATGAGGGGGGAAACTGAACTGTCCATTTTCTACACTAATACAACTTACAAGACTCATATACTACTGTATGACGAAGATTTTGTAAATAGAGTATAGGGGTCAGGAGCTACACCATTTGGTGTAGCTTGTGGAATTTCATGTAGCATATGGAAAGTAAGTGCGTAAGTAGAAGGTAGAATAGTTTGAGACGCGCCAAGTTGAATTGGTCGCGTTGTTTAATCATGTTACCGTAGTTGTGGTCATTCGATCAGGTATTCGATCGAGTATTCGGAAGGGAACTAAAGAAAAGGAGTAAATTTGCGAGCCGGAATAGGGAGTTCCGGATGTTATATTTGAATATGGTTCTTGGAATAAAATGTTGACCCAACTTGGATAGGTAAGCAATGTCGTTGATGAGCATTGATCCGTTGCCAAATTTGGTATGTGGCAATCCCAAATAGGAGTGCGTGGTGTAATCCAAATAATATAACCACGCGAGAGACTCGGCCGCGCACGTACAGACGGGTGGGCAACCCGACACCGCTTTGTGCGCGCTTAATACCATAAGAAAGCAACAATTCAGGGCTTTCTAGCGATACCAAGAACCTGGTAATAGCGCCAGTGGAAGGTACTGTAACGGGCTCCGACATTATTTTGGTAGTGCCAAGGATTGAACCAGTGCCGGCGGCTTAAGGTTAATGCCTCGGCATGTCCATTGCTGAACGATAGCAGTGCTTGTTGGTTTGCGCATTGCTAAATAGCAATCAACAACCCATTACTAATTTTTGTATTGCTATTTGGCCGTAAGTTATTGTACATATCTTATATTGCAATTTCTGCAATAACCGTAGTTACAATTGCTTTAGTCTCAATAACAAAACTTGCTCCCCTGATCGGGTACTATAGAGATCCACTGTTATTTGGGTAGTTTAGGATAGGCTCGTAGGTGTTACACAACGCTTTCTATTGTTTATGCCTAAATTGGAGTAGATGGTATCCTCGACCGCTGGGCAGATTTTCTTCAAACAAAGTGCTAATTGTAGCGCTTCATAAGTAGTTTCCTAGCGCTCTTCTGTGAGAGTAGCTGTAACAGTATAGCTTGTATAAAGAGGATTTTAAGTGGGGTAGCGAGTATTATAGCTTAGTAATACTGCCTGTTCTGGCACCATGGCTAAGGCCTAAAGAGAGAGAGAGATGTGTTATGACAGAAGGACCGAGGCTACATGTTGCCTTGGTCATTTTTATAATAGATGGGATGAGGATTTTGATTAATCGACACCATTATTCCTAATTTCTTACTGCTTGTGTATTTAAGCCAGTACTAGAGATTTAGTAAAGCTACTCTCTCTGACAGTCCCTTGGCTGCCTGCTATGACACCTCAAGACTGTTGAGAGGTCTTTATTTCTCGTACTTTAAGGTAGTGTACAAAAGGTAGGTACATTCTAATACAGTATTGGGATTACTGTATCTAGTAATGTTATTCCTAAGTTGGAATCCAATGAATATTGGATTACTCGCGAAATTTCAGGGCTAGCCGCAGAGCGGGCCCTTCAACAAATGGAAAAGTCTGGCATGGGTCAGACCAATGCCGGACTTCAGGTCGCGAAGCCGATTGAGGATGCAGACCGTCAGATGGGTTACTTTCAATAGGCTCACTAGTGCTACTTCAAGACAGCATGGCAGGGTAGCGGCATGGCGTGCGAAGTTGGAATGAACAAAAAGATTTGGTCAGACTGGTCACTCCAATCAGCTCTAAGCTTTCTAGTAATCCTTCAAGACTATGCAGGGTAGCGGCGTAGCGCTGGGATGAGCACAAAAGCTTAAAATATTGCCAGTCTACAATGGTGCACATCGTAAGTCGCCATTTCACGGCTATTTTATTTTACATAATATCAGCCAGTATAAAGAGAATGAAGATTTACTAAAAGGATGAACTGAGCTGCTATCGGAAGTGTAATGGAATTGATTGAAATATGTGGTGCATAAGTTTTAAACGCAAAAAGGGTGACAAAATTTTGCTTCAGTGCAAGTGTAAGGCGGTGGTTACCATGCTGTTCAACCATAGGAGTTAGCTATAACGCTTGCAATTAATTACACATTAATTAGACATACTGGAATGTGTCTTCGAGCTTCGTCACCTAAGTAGCACCAGATCGAGAAGAAATTGGAGTTCTGGCCGGGCTAAATTGTTGTTGTGGTAGACGTCGGCTGTGGCAATGGATTCGGACTCCAGACGCCCTTGCCACTGGAGTCAGAAACATAGGAAATTACAGCGTTGGTGGTACCGTCGTATGTGACTTCGATACCAGTGGTCTCGGAGGTAACGATCATGGTGCTGGTCACCTGCGTTTGAGCCCACCATGCCTTCACCCGAGTAAGGGGTGTAAAAGTGTTATTGGTGTTGCCAGCGAAAGACTGGCGCGAAACAAAGATTGGTCGGTAACTTCCTCCCAATAATGCATTAACGCCAATATGGATTGGCTGAAATAGATTTTCGACGGTGAATTTACCGCTCGAATCGGGGGTACCAGTTGCGTTGTTCATGATACCCTCGTTGTCGAGGATGGAAATCTGGCCAAAGTCGATGTCTTCTTGGTCAGTGGATGCACTGACTAGGGCTCCATCCTAAGTATTGCTGTTAAAGGATGCGCAAAGTATCTATTTATAATATATCGTACCTTGAAAGTCAACTGGCCAAAAACCTGATAGCTTTCTTCCCACTGGAAAGTATTGTTCGCTAGCCATAGCTTGTCTCCGCTCCAAACAACGGTGTAGTCGTTATTGACCATCTTGGCGATACATAAGTTATATCCGGCATCCTTCAAGATTTTCTGTTGAGCTGGTTCTATCTGAACGTTCAAGTTCAAAGTATTAGCGGACAAGGCCACTTGGGCGTAAACAAGCAAGGATGCAACTGTGGCTCTGTTACAGTTGATGCATTAGTTAAATTAGGAGAGGAGAGAAGTTGCGAAGATGTACGCACACGAGCATTTCAAAGTAGGATTAGACAGATGAAATACTGTTGAGAGATGGATGTAGTTCCTAAGGTCCTTCAGATTTTCCAACGGTTTATATAGGTTTTGCTCTACCTATTTTGACTCCTAGAACTTCCTGTTGACTAGCTGAATTTACCCTGCTTAGTTTTTCATCTGCCAAAAGGTCAAGATGATGCTTAGAGGAATAACTACGATTAAAATGATACATGTGCTGGAGAAGCCGCTTGGAAGCCATTGGCATTCAAATTGACGGAAAAGCCCGTCTATTAATACGTTCAGGTCCGATCGTGATGGCTACCACAATTGAATCATAGAGAGTACAAGTCTGGGATGATCATTACTGGTGCGTATGACAGTTACGTAGGTCCGCCACAGTCCGGCTATCTAGGTCCCTTCAACTTCTTGGTTCTGCCGAATCTACTATGAGTACGGCTTCTACTGCCAGTACGAACTCTCCTGCTAGTGCTACGCCTAGTCAACTCCCAGTTGACAGTCTTCTTCAAGTCGTACGCATCGAATCGTGTAAAAGAATCACTAATTCCATGGCATTCAGACCTCGATGTACCACCTGAGCTTTGACTGATGAGAATAAATGCCTCCTTTAACGAGCTGAAAACCATCCAGTATCGGCTTCGTATGCAAGTTAAAAGGTTCAGGACAATTTAGGATCAAAACAGTAAGGAAAACCTACTTGAGGAACAATTGCAAAGTTGAGCTCGTTTAAAGCTTGCTACCCAAATACATGTGTCCTGTGTGCTTACAACTTTCCATTGTCGAACAGAAATTATCAACTCTCAACAGTCAGCCCAAGCTACCGAGGGTAACTAATAGAGTTGCGCATAAGCACAAGACACCCATAAGATTCGATGGAGATGCTCACATCTTCCGAGAGTAGAAAATACAAAGCCATCTGGAAAATCTGCCGCACCGCCCGCGGGAAGTCTCGCGACTCGCGGCTCTCTACTTCATCTTTGACACACCTTGGGGTAGTTAGATGCTAGCCATAATTTATTCGTACGAAGCGATGCGGAAGAAGCTCAACAACATATCCACGAAAATAGATTGATCCCATGACACTATTCTTCCGAAAGATATGCCGCAATTCTCCTCGGGATGCGTTTCACTTTGAACATTTTCTGTGTTGGTATATTAATGCCGGAAGCTTTCCCCGCACTTCCAACGCAAGCGGAATAATCCTTTAGCCTTGATCGAATGCATATAGGTCTCTAGTTAAGCACTCGTGTGAACCTATGTCCGAATTTAGTGTTGCCGCGGCTCGGCTCGCGTGATAAAGTGGCTCGGAGGACTAAAAAACTGTCTTCATCCTCCGGGGATATAACATTGGCTTCAATCTGGCGGCAGCGCTACTGGGCCCAGATACTTAAAGGATCTACTGCACCATTTATCACAATACGTGCAATAAATTATTTTGAGTAGAATGCTATACTGGGACGATTTAGGGTACCCAACTTGCGTCACCGGTGTCCTTCTTGCCGTCAAGCTGCATGGCCGCGCACTCAGTCTGTATAGCTTGCGAACTTGTCCGGGAAATGCCGTCTCTTCACCGTTTGTATCAGACCCAGCAACGATTAACGTTTCTACGATGAGTCCGCACGGTGCGCAGAGAGCGGCGGCAGAGTGAGCTTGCACGGTATGCAGTCCGAGCGCGTGACGACATCGACGACGAGATCGAAGCAAGTTGAGATAACTGT
The DNA here is from genome assembly GCA_036937075.1 of Mycocalia duriaeana. Taxonomy (NCBI): domain Eukaryota; kingdom Fungi; phylum Basidiomycota; class Agaricomycetes; order Agaricales; family Nidulariaceae; genus Mycocalia; species Mycocalia duriaeana. Next base: position 2,272 of record JASFDC010000187.1, on the reverse strand, counting down.
GACTGCACTGCGGGATTGCATACTCAGACACAGTGCACAGCGCATCTAAGAGAAATAAATTTAGCATGATTTATAATTATAAGCAGCTTCACAGCCAATTCACAGTACGCTGTGAACACTGTGCAGCGTGTTACAGTCCATGAACTGTCACTTCACTGACACCGTTACTGCACTCTGCGGCAGCACTAGGAGTCCCCACTATTGCCGAACGAGCGGAAGCGAATGGAAGTTCAGGAACAGTCAGTGCCGGCCCGTTGATCTATTTCCAGCCGAGCCCACCGCGATCACATGACTCAGTCCACGCGTTGTTGGTGTTGCTTTTCCACGGTTGATATTCCCCGCATCCCCAACTTACCTACTTCTCTCTACCGTCTCGGTCGCATCCCTCGCTGGTAAACCCCTCCTCACTGTGAGCTATAAACTACTAACCACTAGATACAGCTCCAAATGGCCCCAAGCACAACGACAACAGCCAAACTGACCCGGCCAACGCCGTTCACGCCGAACCGCCCTAGACCGAAATCAACATACACCTCTTCTGTGTCGTCCATCTCTTCTTTATCCTCAAATGCCAGCTCAAGGAGTACAACTCCCTCTCTCCTCGCACCAAACTCCACAAAGAAATACAAAGCCCCCCTCTCAATCGAAAGCCGTCCAAGCGCAAAGGGCCAGTCCGCGCTTGCTGTCATCCCCGCCTCGCCCAGTCGTCCCCGTACACCCACTTCTCGTCCTCGCACGCCTGTGTCTCCTCGCAAAGGAACAGGAGATGAGCTCCTCCCAGCCACGTCGGAGATGGACGTGAGCAACGTTGATCCGGAGCGCGTGTTGGTGCATTCGCAGAGTGTGTTGCTGGATGATGAAGATGATGAGGGGGAAGGGGATGTTTCGTTTGATTTGGAGGAGGGCGTGAAAGGAGGGCGGGAGGATAAAGTGATGGTTTCCATTCGGTTAGATCTATCCGTCTTCAACTATGATGATATTATTAACATTTAATGGTAGAGTACGTCCCACAGACGGTGCATCAGCATGGGAAACCTCCCCGCAAACATCCACCATCACCCTCCCCTCCACCACCCCACCCCGCACATTCACCTACAGTCACCTCCTCACCCAACCCACCAACAAACCCATCTACACCTCCACCTCGCGCTCCCACATCCGCGCCTTCATGGAAGGCTACAACGCCGTCGTATTCGCTTACGGCCAAACCGCCTCTGGGAAAACATACACGCTCTCTGGGACCCCTACCGATCCTGGAATCGTACCTCGAGCGATGAGGGACGTGTTTCATTTTATATCCAAATCCCAAGGAAGGGAATACCTCTTCCGCTGTTCCTACCTCGAGATCTACAACGAATCCATAATAGACCTCCTCGCCCCTCCCTCCCTCGCAGCCTCCAACCCCGTACAAATCCAAGGCGGAAGCGCAGGCGGGGATCTCATCCTCACCCCCCTCCGAGAGGAAGTGGTGACGAGCTTGAAAGGCGTAAGGGAGGTGTTGAAGAGGGGAGAAGGGAATAGAAGAACGGCGTGCACGGATTGGAATGAGAGGAGTAGTAGGAGTCATAGTGTATTTAGGGTTGTGGTTGAGAGTCGAGAACGTGGAGAGGAGGAGGTTGATGGGCCACAGACACAGGGTGTTTTGAGTGGAAGACAGACGCCTGGGGGGTCGAAGTTGCAAGCTAGGGGCGGGAGGAGTGTGAGGACTTCTGTTTTGGTGGGTTTATTCTCTATCTGATGTTTTTTCTAATTTACTTATACGCCCTGCAGAGTTTAATCGATCTTGCGGGCTCGGAAAAAGCCACCTCTGATAAAGACCGCACGCGTGAAGGAAAATATATCAACACCAGGTGTGTAGCATATCCAATCCACCATCTAATACGCCTGACATTCGTATCCTAGTTTATTAACTCTAGGTACCGTGATCGGCACATTGGCAGATAATGCGACAAAGAAGAAAAGGTTCGTCACCCCCCTTCAACGACACCCTGAAACTGACACATCCCAGCGACCACGTCCCTTACCGCAACTCCAAGCTTACGCGAATGCTCCAACCCTCCCTCTCAGGAAACGCCCGCATAAGCGTCATATGCACCATCAACCCTGAGCCTTCCGCCGTTAGCGAGACGCTGAATACGCTTTTATTCGCCAAACGCATCCAGGGGGTACAGCTGCATGCGCAGAAGAAGGAGATTGAGGATACGGATGCGTTGATTGAGAGGTATAGAAAGGAGATTGAGGATCTTAAAAGGAGGTTGGCGGAGAGGGAGGC
>JASFDC010000186.1:0-13280 GCA_036937075.1 Mycocalia duriaeana | reverse complement strand
CTAAGATGGAGAATAACCCCGACATACTGACGATCATCATCCGAGATGGTTCGCGTTACCAAACTTGACTTCTGTTCCGGCTATCTGCTGACGACCGTTTTAAGGAATATCATACTATTTTTTTCTCTTTTGTAAGCGCTCTCACTTTCATATAACCTTATGGGTGTTCAATATGTCTGCTATCAGTGCTTTCCGCTGGCAACATCATCGTGATCTGGACTCTTCCTGTAAGAAAGGCTCTCCAATATCCTAAACGGTCCCTGACTAACATCTGTTCAATAGCCCGATTTCGTCAATCTCCTCACCATGTATGGATTCATCTGTGAATTTTATCTTCATTAATGACGTTTATGGTTTCACATAGGCAGGAACGCATGGCTCATAGTGTCTTTACCTGTCGTGCTGTCTTGCACTTGAGAGAATATGGTCGAAGGCCATCGACAAGCTTCATCACCGGTACAGATATGGAATTTGAAGAGTACTACATACCCCCATAAGCGTTAGAGTGGTTTCCATTCCGAGAATTCAATGAGGTACGTTCTTCTACTACTAGGTTGGGCGTTAGTAAGCCGATGACAATAGGACGAAAATCCTACATTATTAGCTCATAGGTACTCTACTGCTTCATCTGCTCGAACACAGTAGGCTTGTTCCCTATAAACATCGAAGATTCCTATCGGTATGGTAGTATCCTCAGAATATGCTACATCTGCTACTAAAGGATATATTTACATGCTCCCGCTGGCTGTTATCGTGGGCTCATTCACGAGCGGGCCCTTGGTCATAACTTATTTGGTTCTCTAGAAATGTATTTTAGCATCAGTGTACACGGCTGTAGTAATCACCAATCGATCTTCCTAGAGAGTGAAATCTCCGCTTAATCAGTACAACTTTGCAATTTGTGTTTGTTCGAAAGCAAAAGAACATACCTATATAAATTATCCCCCGCTTGGAGTGTCACAGCCATTGGACCTGGATTCGTCGGAAGGCTGATCCTTTGTCTGATTTTTCTTTTAATTGATCCGGTTAAATATACCTAAGGCGCCGTATACTGCTGAAAAAAATTAACACGTACTTTAATATTTTGTTTAAGCACTATAAAGACCTATTAAACAGCATCCACGATTAATCGGCATGCACATTGAGAGTTAAGCGTAGTACATTGAGTTTTTCTGCTGTTTCGTAGCACGGCTGAGGCGAGAAGTATTTGTGCTTTGCATTATTGTTACACGATACTAAATTATATCGTGTTCTTTGTACTACACATATGATTGAGGTAAATAAGATAAAATGAATGTCATCATGATGAAATTGGTAATGTGCACTGGGCAAAGGCAGTTCATGAATTTGAACCGGGTTCATGTCAGCAAGATACACGACTGCATTAAACATTAATTGATCTCCCCACAGATGGATATCCTTGCGCGATAAGAACATCTATACATTTTTCGTTATTTGAAAGGAAAAGCAGAAGGCAAGATCGAGTAGGTATTTGAATGCGTCCAAGGTTCAGCAACAAACGAAAGAGTACAATGTTACAATACATGTAAATTTAGACAGTAGATTGCAATGACCAAGAAGATCCGACAAGACATGAGACTATAACCCGCAGAACAAAAACGATGCTTAAGAAAATAATCTCTTCAAAAAGGATCTACAGGTCGACATTAATCTCACCACCACCCCTCAATGACGATATAGGTGGTTTTATACCACAATACGGCCATATTCAGATACTTTTCGGCATTCTGCTCATCTCCAAGGGACTGATAGGCCACCCCGATGACGATAAGTAACTGATGGAACTCTGGAAGACTTTGAAGACCTTCGATCTTGACATCATCGAGGAGCGGAAGAGAATATTTAAGCACTTTAAGCTGGGTTATGCAGTCTTTGGAAAACAGGCCAAGCGTCTGAATAACCTTGAGGCGCCTACCCATGGTCGTTCGAATGAGGTCGGAGCGGGATGTATCGTCAGAGCATGAAACGCAGCTGCAAACAAACCCGTAAGACGCGAGTGACTTTCGCCTGTCGCTGGCGGAACGCAAGAGATTGCAGTAAGCGGTAAACAACTCTTCTCCGGCGACTATATCCCTGTAAGAAATGATACGATACGAGAAGGAAGTCGTATCCCATGAACGTGAATTATTTGGACGGCAGCTGTATAATAATTAGTAGTAGCTCCCTAGAAACAATAAACGAGTATACGCACGAATGGTTAAGTCTAGATATCTCATCGCAGACGACGGAACAGGATCGCGGCTCGGCGGCAGGACCTTTGGGATCAATCGAATCATCTGTAAAAACTCCACTTATGTGAAACCCTTTCGTCCTCTGAATCCCTGTTAGCAGTCCACTACCATCCTCAGTATGAATATTTGACAACTCCATGAAGCCTTCCTTCGCTCAGCTGTCATGCGGCCCATGACATGACGAAGCATATTCTCATTCCCGCCAATGCTGCTTGATTGATCTGTTGACGAGTATACGATTGACCTTGCGTCAATCCGTTTGCTATCATACCCCGACTGGTGATAAGAAGAAGTCGCTCAGAAAAACGAGATCTCCGAGCTTTAAGGCGCGTGTGGTGGACTCTCCAAGGCTGGGCGTAACTGCTGAAGGTCCGAGTTTGTGGTTGGGCTGAGGAGGTTTAAGCGGTTGGAAATTAGGAAGTTGGGGTTTCATAGATCTTGCCTTTGGTTTTTCCAGGGACGGCTACCTCTGTATAGCCGAAAGTGTACTCGGAACTTGATCCACGTTGCGGAATGGTGGTGAATATAAGACCTTGCTTTAATCGAGCTTTGATACTTCGGAGTCGGTCTCCTTGAGATCTGCTACTGTGTATCCTTCCGGCAGGCCTGAAAATGACCGCGAATCCACGGAATGAAATATTAAGTAACACTTACTTTTATCTTGCGCTTTCCCGTAGGAAGGTGTAACTACCTCACGGATACTGCTATTTTCCGTGTTCTTCTTCTTGCGCTGCATATCCTAAGGAGCCCAGAGGTCAACTCCGTCAGAGAGAAATTGAAGGAATCTTTTAATCGATTAAATTACGGTTTCATTGGCTGCGGTTTGATGTTTGAAGCTCCGATGCATGAATGAATCGTCGCAGAGGCAAGCCGCAAAGCTTGTTGCTTAAAGTAAAGCTTCTTTACCACGGCTCACACAACTGTTGATTTGTTTGCCTTCACCTGCGTCGCCAAACAGAGCCCGTGAAATAGATACTCTAGGTAGGTTGTTCCCACGTTTAATTTATGTTAGATAGTGTAAAGGCACTTTGGTATACTGTACTATTACGACCTACTCTTCAGTCACGCGTCACAAGGCCCCCTGAAGTGAAGAGATTTTAGGTGTTGTCACTGGTAACAAAAACTTTTGAAGAGTGTGACGAAATTCTGAATCCTCGCAAATTATAAATTTAGTATCATTTCAGCCAATTTTAGCCAAAATTTTGAAGAGTTATACCGTTATGTCACATTTTTTTTCAACCTTGAAGAGATACTCAGACCTTACTTTGTCGTAACGCGTCACAAGGCCTGAAGAGTTGGTCGTATTGGTACAGTACATACCAAGGTATCTAGCTCTGGAATATCATGCCCGTCTCTCTCAGTTACTCCAAACTGCCCTGTGGGGTCTCCGTAGTACGATATAGGACTATATGTGATCCGAAATGCTTAAAGCGCTTGGTCGGTGGCATGAATTGGAACGATAGAGTTATGAAGATAGTACTGAAATTCAACAATGTCTGTTAAAGACTCATTAGGAAATTAGTCGGTCCACCGCTTTGACATGAACCGCAAGAAAATAGCTTTTACCTAGATACCAAGGCCACTGAAAGTGGTCCTTGCATTGTCCTCCACCGCGTCAAAGACTGCCATGAGGCTAAGCAAAGTGGCATCTGACAATTCCTATAATAATACAGTATTCTACTTGTACAAGCGATACCTACAGCCATCCCCCAACTTATATTCACTATGGCAGCTTGGCCTGATGATCCCGCCGATGGAGTTGAAAGGTTTTATGATGGAAAGAAACAACAGGAGATTCGAGATTCGGAATTGAATGAAGTTGCTAAGGCTTTATTGAGTTTATCTTCACCGTAATTTATTTTGACAGCATTATAGACGCCACGAGCCACTCACGATGTTTCCTTAGAAGATATGGATATGCAAACCAATGCGCTGAAACTCTTAGCGCCTCAACATCAAGTCCTGTGGTCCTACCGGCGGTCCAAGCGTGAGTTGGCATTCAACGTACTCGTGATGACAAAAACTGAACGTAGGATAGACCCTCGACGCCTTTCATGGGCCATATGCCAAACTACGCAGCCAACAATGAGGTGCTTCACTCCAGTGACTCGCTTGCGGAGAATCACCAACTACAATCGTGAGTATGCCACCCGCTTTGACTTGTGGTTTAACACTCAATCCCAGTAATCATATACCAGATATCATTACGTCGGACAGCCTTGCCATACAGGGTACATGCAGGTTCAAGCGTTTCAACCAGTGCTACAGAGGTCTCAAAGCTTCGATTCAATGCCGCGCCTCAGAGATGAGCTGGAGTCTGGTACCGTCCTCGGCAACGATGAGTTCGATCCTGGCGTCGTCAGCTCACTTGTAGACAGTGACCAACAATTGTGAGTATGCCTCAACTTTTGAATTATTACACTAACCCATCTACCAGATATCATACCCTCGAGCAGCCGCTAGTATCGTATAACGCGAATGAGGAGAGAGTTCGCGCAATCCAGCCAACCCAAGTCTATCCTCACTCACAGTGGTGAGTTTGCAATTCAGCTTTGATCCGAGCTGTAACGTTAACCCATGACGTAGCAACACGAGCACTGAGAGACTACAACTAGAAACCAATGGGTAAGTGGAATCATTGATAATACAACAACACCACTAACGCATGGGTCCAGCAGTAGTCATATCAATGATGAGATTGCGAAGCCAGTGTGGGTACTCTTTACGTGTTGACATAGGATGGAGTCTGACCTTAGTCTATAGACGAGCCTTTCGTCTGATCATCCCTGACAAGCCTAAGAAGAAGAAAACCGCCGCTAAGATCATTGAAAAAGCGAAGAATGCATCAAAGGGAACCAGAACTGTAGAGAAGAAAACCCGGCGACCACGGAATACGCCCAACCTGAAGATGAACGAGAGAGAGGCCATCCTCGACCAAGATAAAAATGACGGCCTGCTAGTGGAGTTTGATCGCTACGAGGTATGGTGTGCCGGGTGCAACCAGGATGGAAACGCGGTTGTCGCCATCCGTCTCGACAAGAGGGCTGGCGAGTATTATCCATTCAACTGGTGGAAGCACGCAGAAGGATGCAAGGGGATCGATGCAATTATGGAGAGAAGAGTAAGTCCTTTGAAAGACACACCGGGTTTCATATACAAACAATGACCATCTGTCCCCGCAGACAGAGTTGGGCTTGCCTCCCATCGCTCTGAATGCCACCAGACTTTACTCGACCCCATTTTGGATAGAATCGCAGAAGCAGAAGGCTCTTAAAGACCAGAATCCAATCGCCACGACGCAGGATGCCACGGGTAGCAACAAGACTGCTGGCTCATCAAGGTCCTCAAGCTCGTCATCCTCTTCGAGGCAATCCGGACAATCACGACGAGGCGATTGTAGCTCGCCATCATCGACTAGCAAGATGGGAGGACAATAATGGCAACAAGATTAATCGCGATAAAAGAATGAAGGGAAGAAAGGAAGAGGAGATCGATACCAGTTAAGCGGCTGAGTCTCAGCTATTTAAAAGATTTGTAATACTTTCAATATTTACGTAGCAAAAATATTTCAAATTACTTGAGTACAGTCGACTCTGACATAACCACGCAATCCCCATAACTCTGCTATATCCCATACCTTAATTAGTCCACTGAAAAGGATATTTACCCAAATCTGCTCTTTAATTATCGATAAACCACCGAGAGGTTTACTATATAGGTTAGTACAGAGTCGACTTTAGTGCCTTACGAGTGCCTTATGTACATAATTATCCAGAACTCAGTACGCAAGATACTCCCTCCTTGGGCCCGTCATCTGTTCTCGCCTCACATCTTTCATCAAACTCCGCAACGCCCAGTCATTCCGGTTCCTATTCCATCTAACGCGTGTGGCTACTACTACAGTAAAGCAATGATGGAACCTGTGACCTGTCCTGTATTTGCCTGCTGGTATTTGCCTCGGAGTGGCGGAAAGATTTGGAATGTTAGCGTCATCTTTTCACACTGCATTCCCTTAAACTTACCTTTTATCACGCTCTCAATCCCACCTCCGTCGCGCACCCTTCGAAAACAGGCGACATGTATGCAGAGCTCAATCACCCGTTTGTATCAAAAGTCTTCCCCCCACCCATCTATGGGTTACTCGTTTTACAGTATATACGTGAACGACGAGGGTAAAATCCTCAGTTTGCGCGTTCACGATAACTGTAATGGCTTATACTCCTTTGATTCCGATATTTGCACATGCAAACCGTACCTTACCTACGCCATCGAAAGGTATATCTGTACAGCTCAAAAAAGGTACCTACAACCTCGTTCCTATGAACTAGTTCTTGATGCTCAATAGAAAAAGGTGGCGAAAGCATCATAGTCTAATTCCGCAAAGAACGCCATGCTCTTAGTGATGCGACCAGTCAGTCCAATTCATCCTTTCTTTCGTTATCTCATTTAATCGTTTCTCTCATTAGATGCCTCCTGTTCAACCTCCGCGAACGAGGTGCAATTCCGCTGACAAATACTTCAAATCTACCGAAATGATACATTAAAGGCATGAGGTTCCCAGCTATTAGGCCTGACGAATGTATTGCATAGGCTAGGGATTAAGAAGCTTGACAATATGGTTTCTATGAGGGATATGTACATTTCCTTTGTGGATGATGAAATGATGGCCTTGGTTTTTAGGAAATACAACGCTATAGTGGACAATGGTATCCTCATTTTAAAACGATACGATGTCCCAGGTAAATCTTATTTCCTCTAAATCCATTCCTCTAAATCATTAAATGCCAGATACCACCGTGAACCACCTAATCCTGGCCGACTCCTATATTATGCGACTGTTGCGCGTGACTCTGAGGAAAGCAGCGATTTTCAGGTACGGAAGTATACCACAGGGAAGAAATATTGCTTTACGTTTCTGAATGTATACGTTTACAGACCCTTTCTACAAGTAACCCATGTATTTACTTTGGTGCGTAGTCTGGGTTCGATGCTAAACGTAAACATCCATGATGGGAGTTTTTTCTCTGATTAGTCTAGCTTAATAAATCTTGTCTGCTGTACACAAAATAAATTATTAAATTCCAAAATGACTGCTTAATCAGTTGTGCGGTCTGCAGCGAGTGCTCAGCCACTTAATTTGGCTTGATAATATAAAAAGAATTGTACTTGAATTTGTAAGAAATTTATAAAAGTACATAAATTGAGGTCCTCTGACTGTCACAATAGACTACTGACTTGGCGGTTTGCTTAAAAAATAGGACCGAGCGGCCTACACTGAAGGAAAGATATAATTTTAGAGCTGTAAATGCCAAAGATAACGATGGCATCCACTTAATGTTATCCCGAGCATAAAATGTCCCTTTAGTGACCAAAAGGGAAGACTTGAGTACACCCTGGTTCAGCTGACGGTACTGCGGAGAAGAAATAGTTCAAGTTACGGTCCAAAGCCGTTCGCAAAGCACCTTGCGGGTTAGGGTATAACGACCGCACAGTATTATTCACGAAATTCTGATATAGCAAGCAGAATTCATCCAAGTTGGCAGACGTTGGATCAGGAATATAGTTGCCAACCCCCTCATTTCGACCAGGCCTAATAGGGTGAGGGGCAAAAACCTGTGAAATCCGGGATCCAGTTGCATTCAGCCCAATGGACCCATTCCTGCGGAAGAAGTCGTTGGGCATTTGACTGTTCTGGAAGAAACCACGAGCATCGGTCATACTGAGTGATCGAGGGGTAGTAGCTGAGATCCGGCCATCAACAAAGAATTCTAATGGGAATGTAGATTCTGCATATACAGTGAAATAGCGAGGAGACACCAATGTGAAATTCGGATTCGTTGCAATTGATTCCTGAATTCGCTGGAACCTGAACTGGGCTGCGACTGTATAGTTATAGGCTCCTGAACCGAACTTGTCGCTAAATGCAACAAACTGTAACAATTAAAATTCATTTTTCAAGGGTCGAGAGTAAAAGCCAAAGAAAACATAACGAACTTCTTCAAATTGCGTCTCGTTGAAGCTATGGTTGTCACCAAAGAATGCATCGCCTAGATTTATTGGTTAGAATTGCAAAAATAAATTAAATGCATATGAATTAAAACGTGCCTCGCGTCATACTAGCATCCCCTAAGAGCCCAATTAAACTGGAATTAAATAAAAAATATTTGCAGAAGCTGAATGCAACCCCACCTTCAAATACGGCATGCGTATCAAGACCTCCTACAATGGCCGGTTTAGGTGGGTCCGGTCCGGTCAAAGGTGTTTTCCCTCCAATACTTAATAGATCGGTCAGCAAGTTCCCATCGACCAAAAAAGCACCATATGTGACGAAGATAGCTAAGTCATTGCCCATGTTGAACCCTTGAAGATATGAATTTTTATGGATTTATAAACCAAGCCATGGCAATTTTGCTGACCTTCCTGTACCGCGGTGACTATTTGAGAAGGGGTCGCGATACCATTTCGCGGAAGCCACTGTATTCTTGTATGTCAGCATGGGGATTATACTTTATTTCAAGAAACCATTACCCCATGAGAAGCTAGCGTATTGAGTCCAGGGCAGGGACCACGAATATCACCTGGACGCAATGGCTGCCATGGATGAAGTTTATCATTCACTGGCTTCGCAGAAGTATCCTTCAGAGGGCCAGGTGGTGGTGGAGATGAAAGAAAGTCGAGATCTCCGACTCCATTTTCTCGATTTTCAATAGAAAATTCAGCCAGTGAAGGTATAGCAAATGCCAGTGCAAGAACAGTGAGTATGATATATTTAAAAGATATCATTGTTCTTGTTGGATTCCCTTCATGGAGGCACGGCGTTCCTTTATACAAAACAATTCATAGAAATATATCTTTAAAATGCTGCGGCTCCTTGGCAGCTCCTAAAGTAGAAAAGTATTCATAAGGTGTATGCGAAGCACATGCTACCCATAATCTAAGATGGACATGAGCGCGAGACTCGGACGCTCTTTTGACGTATTCGCAAATAAGACTGTCAACTATGCAAGGCTGCAAATTAATTGTGGTCGGAAAGTGTTCATTTTCCCGGAAATTCTTGATAGACCACATGAGCTAAAGCCAGAAACGTTGTCAATCAACATTAGTGCGTGATGCTGAAGACGGCAAGCGGGAGTAGACTGAGATTTCTGAGCCACTAATCTCATAGTTCGACAAGGCTTACCTGCGTACTAATTTAGCTTGTAATACAGATAACATAGCCTCTTCTTCCGCAGTCTCTGCCATGGTCCCAAAATTAGCAAAGATTGCTCCTGCAGTTTACTCCGAAAAACCTCCTTGAATGTGTATCTATGAATAGGCATTCAAGTATCCAGCGCTGCTATGTCAAAGTAAGTTCATCATGCAAGAAGAGGATAAAGTAGTAGCAAAAATTCTCACCATCTGTATATGCATCATTCCTCATACCTCAGTATACGGCCTTCATTTCAACGGAGATTATGATTTGGAGACCAAGTGAGGCTCAAAATTCGGCAGGAAGGCAGTGCCTGAGCGTATCATGACAGATATCGGCTTGAAAGTTATTTTCGCTGTGGCTCATATTACCGCCAGTGCACTGGAAAACGCACAAGAAAAGGAAATTACAAACGTGCGCATCTGTTCCTACCTTCACATTCCATCGGCAGTTGCGAAACCCTTGTCCGACAAAGTTTCGGATGACAATGCGAGCTCCTGGGTAAAGGGCGCGACCATGCTCGGAGGCGAAGGTTTTGTATATCTGAAGAGGTAAAGCAACCATGGAGATGATGCTCCCAGGACTAGGACTCTAGGAGTCTTAAGCCCCCTCGTGATGATTTCTTCGCACTCGAAGCGATATACTCTGCATAGTTATCTGTGTGACAAATATTGTCTAGAACAATGGGTATGTCGGCGTCCGCTGGATGTGGGGCCTTCATAGCGCCTGCATACCAAACTTTGAGATCGTTCGGGAGTTGGGGGTCGGTGAGGAGGTCAATACGTTGGGCGCATCTGTTGTGGTTTTAAGAGCTTTTAGAAGTGTCGGAGGAGGAGATGGTGTTTTTGGGTTGGAAGAGGAGGGAAGATGAAACTATCAAAAGTTTCACTGTTTACTTTTTTGACTTGTGCCAGAGTTAAAAGGCGTTAAAAGCGTTTTAAAGCATGAAAGAAAAAAGTGATGTAAGCCGCGTCCATTTCTTACCATTTCTTAATCAACTAAGTTGGTAGCTTGCCTTTTCCGTTGTAGCCGTGGGCTACGGTCATTCACCACGTGACTATGGATATATATATCTACGTTGTGTATCGTAGCTCTTTACCCAATACCACACCGTTCGTCCGTACATATCAGCTCCCCGACCATCTCACCCTTGTACACCGTTTTACTAGTATTATCTACGTGCTATCAGTGCATCGCAAAGATCTTAGGCGAGAGTATTTTAGCAGGAGCCACTGTGTGATGGACGTTTACGGCAGCATTTCTTCCTGTTTAAACGCTCGTTTTTTTCCTCCGAAATAGAACTGTTACCACGTCGAACAGTTTATCTACCAAACTCCGCTTTCAGCCAGTATTTACATGTATGCCACTATAAATGTATATATATCCTCCAAGAATAAAATGTTCATAATTTGCTCTCCGCAGGCCAGCCCTCCGTTATGACGTACTCCCCTGAGGACTTCTTGGATAAAAATAGGTTCACCTTATCCTCCTTCAGCGTTGCAAGATTAACCGAATACAACAAAAAAGACGTGATATTCCCCGATATCATTTCACTTTTCTCGTAGTCATATGTTGCGTAGAAATTCATAATGGCTGTGAGCTTGGCACGCACAGAATCTGCATTTCTGGGGGATATTAGTATATGTTCTTATTCAGTGTGCACAAAATGGAATGACACCTACCCAACCCCTTTCCACTGCAAGACCGGTTTAAGCTGACCTTCGGAGTCCAATGAACCTAGCCGTTTGGTATCAGTTTACGATGACTTTCCATTAGACTGCATGTAATATCCTGACCAATAGCAATATCTTGTTGACCGCCAGTACTGTTTGTGACAACCATCTCTTCTCCTGCACCATTTGAGGGAGGCTAATATATTTTCAGAGCCTCTAATAAGTGTGGCGAGAATTATAGTAATTGTCAAACGTACAGTCAGTTTATATGCTCCCCCGACGTCGATCATGGATGTTTGTTGACCGTTCTGAATAGGTAATTGGTAAGTATGTGCCTATCACGCGATGGTTTCCTGAATGCAATCCTCACATTGATAGGCTGGCTGGCGGAGGCTATTATGCGTTCCCCATTTTGAATTTCAGAGGAGAAAACCATCAAGCTACGAAAGATCAGCTATGTATCCGACACATATGAATCGTCAACTTACTTGCTATGATATGTAACATTTGCCATTTGGTTACCTAGTAAAGACAAAAAAAATTGCCCATAAGCATGTGTCATAATTGAATACCAACAAATCATATCTTGCCTCCTCCAAACGCAACAATTCTAATGACCAACATATGATTAATTGTGTAATATGTCGAAATGGAAGAAAATCGACTAAGTACTTGTACACTGGACCTGTGCCAGGAGCAGTTTCTCCTGCAGGTTGCATGACGAGCATCAAAGAGACTGGAGAAGTAATAGTAGCGCGGTCCCTGCGACAATAACCTATATGAGCGATATTATTTTAACATTGCGAAAGTCATCGACTAACGCTTTGATGTGTAAACTCCTGGTGAACGACATTTTCAGTTAAGAAGAGGAAAGTCAATTGTCCTATCTCCAGCAATTCAAGTGGCCTTATATACGCGATCCCAATCCAACGTTTCACAACATGGTGCCTGCCCCCTTGTACCTTTGCCCCCCACCGGCGCTACTATTAATTCAGTTACCAGGACCGCACTCGGGATAGAATTCACTCCGAATGCCAAAATAAAGTAAGCGTTCGACTGAGGATATATATATAGTATGGAGGCATATAATAAATTACGTATCCATGCAAGAAAGGCATCCAACTACATACATGTATAACTACCAGCAGCTTGAGTGAATATGTTGTATGATAAATGAATAAATGAAGATCAATAAATGTGCATCGGGGGTATCCAACGCTAGAGAGAAAGAAAGGAAGCAATATGGATAAATCAATAGCGGAAAGCATACCAGCCAGGCGGAACTATCTTCTGAACTTGAGATAGAGAATGAGGCAAACGACGAGGATAAGCACAACGGTAATTGCGCTAATCACCACTCGCTGTTTGTACATCCTAAATTCGAATAGTCAGCATCCAATTGTAAATGAGAATTCAAAGAACATACTGTTGAATCATCTTTTTGATAGTACCAGACGCCCTGTTAATATTCGTATCGGCTTTATTAAGCTGAGAAATAAGCTTTAGTATCGTATTTCTAGGAAAGCAATATCGGATAAAATGCACCGTATCCCTGGTCCCTTCAATCTGCTCCCTCTGCCTCCTCAGGGTCGTCAGAATATCCGCACCCTGCGACTCCGTCTCCAGCGCTATCCTCGTGGAGTCATTCAACCTCCGACTCCCATCCTCCAGCGTTGATGTCCCCGTCAACAGCCTCGCTCTATCGCTATTCTCCTCATCCGCGTATGGATCGTCTGAAGCGGATGGCCCACCTCTCCGGAAAGAGCCTAGGAGATCTGTGCGAGCCGCTTGGGAGTGTAGATCTTTGGAGAGTCTCTTGTACTTCGATAGGTCGGCTTTGGCTTGCTTGAGCCGTGGAGCGTATTGAGGGCGAATAGACTGAGGGATGCCTTGTATCTCAATTTCGAGTTGGGAAACCTGAAGGTGGATGAAGTTATTGTGGTGAAGAGATTGGAATGTAAAGGTGTAACAAACAATATCATCTCCTTCGTCTAGCTCTATTTCCACCTTTCGTAAAGCTGCCTTCCGCTGCTCTGTAATTCAGATTAGCTTTCAAGGCGACACTGGCACTTTGAGCTGCAACACACCCCCTCTCTGAGCTTTGGCGTCTCCTTCTAGCTTTTCCTTGATACTTTGGATGATGTGTCTAAAGTCTTGTTCATAGGA
>JASFDC010000185.1:0-13294 GCA_036937075.1 Mycocalia duriaeana | reverse complement strand
CTTCGGTTTTCTAATGCCGTTTTGACGGCTGTGACATTAAGGTAACCAAAAGGAGTAACAACCCAACGAGTAATATATTATACAGGCAAGTTCACGGATTAGTTCCATCCCCACTGTCGTTCGCCGACAGGCGTGACTGGTCTTAACGTCTGATTGTGTCAATGAATTGTACCCAGCATTATGCATATTGTTTCACTTTTATTCTTTCGTAACTAAGCTTTTTCAAACCATAGCGGAAAGCCTTTTATATTCAAATACCTTTCGCCCCTCAATACGTAACTGTGAACCGATATTACAGCTTGCTTTCAACCTGATTATAATTGATAGTATCCCAAATTGCCAATGCCAATTCCTTTGGTCGCTCTTGTACAACCTAATTTCATAATATCATAAAGACAGCTTGACAAAGAAACAGAGACAAACTAACTAGATGTCCTGCCGTGGGGACAATGGATATCTTCCTTGAAAATTTTCCTTTTGAAACATCCAGTATGTGCTGAAGCGCTTGCGAAGGCCTAAAATAAATTATTCGAATAACATCCAGGCTAAAAATCTAACTAAACTTGAGCTTACAGTATGTCATGATTTTCTGCGACAATAGCATGGACGGGAATCACTTGACAAAGCTCCCTTAAGCAATCAAGAGCATCGTATGCCTCTTGAAAGAAAGTATAGAATGCGGCTTCGTGTTCACGAGGACATTTTAAAGTCACCCCCTTCAAACGTGGATACGCTGCTGTGGGTAGATCGCGAAGGGCTTGTTCCTGAGATCGGAAGTTTTAATTTTCTCACTAGATTTATCGAGTGATAGCCACTTACTACAAATAATTCAAAGACGGCAGGGTCCCATTTCTTCCATGGTAATCTTTTCGCTAGCCATGCTCGTGCTTCTTCACGGGAGGGCCAGGTGTTCTTGCGCAATTTAGTCGTATCCACCACTCTTATCATCTCCTTGTTAACTATTGAATCGCTCATTGCAAGTTCATACTGTTCTTTTGGAAGTATTCCTAGTTCCGTCAATATTACTGAGGATAACGGAAGCGCCTGAAGAGGATAATTCTTAGTTGACAAGATTCTGCGGTACAAGCCAGCTCTTCAGCTGGGAAATAAAAATTAGAAACGGAGTCTAGACTTACAAGCTTGTGCCACCAGCAGAATGGCCAATGCCAATAACTTTTTTGGTAGAAATTAATCCAGACTCCAGAAGAGATGCCGCTGCATTTGCCCAAGTATAATACGCTGTTGGTATTGAATTATAATTATATAAATGAAATTACAACGGATAAAATGACCACTAACATAGACCATCTGGCCGTGACAATAACAGTGCTTCATTGAGAACCGCAGCATTTCCATGGTTGGGCGCATCTATGGACCAAATTTCCGTTATAAGTGTTCTATCTTCACCATGTTCAATGGCATTGGCATTCAACTCAAAAAGAGTCGATATTGTAGGCTCCCAGGTCTCCTTGTCTGTGGAAAGCTTTCAGTTACGATCTCCATTTAAGGAATATATATGTCACTACTCAACGAGAGCCAATACAGTGCATTAAAATCAAAGCGACGTGACTTCTATCGGTTTCCGGGGTAGCATTTGAAAAGGATTTAGATGCTGTGTATCTTTTCACCGAAGCATACAGAGGTGTAGTCGAATAACTTTCAGAGGGGGCTAATATATGCTCAGATACAGCTACGAAGGTGCCCATTGTTGTAAAAGCGCTGCAGTGTATGGTGCTGATAACTGGACGTAGATGGCGACGGCGAAACTGGCGATAACAGTTACGGTTATATGGCTGTACAGTTATCACCCGGCCGATGACACATCATCAATCACTGATACAAAAGTGATCTCCTGCTCGCAATACTGGATCGATTTTTAAAATTATTTTTGTTGTATACTCAGGAATTATGTATGGAAATAAATACCATATTATCTGACCCCAGATATAGCGAGTATATTTTTCAATCAAAAAACTGTGATGTATAGTGTCATTTTTAGACATGTTGAAATATTGCCAGTGCACCCATAGCTCATATCCACCACACATGAAACCAGTCCTAAAAGCTATCTCAATCAATGAATAATATTCTTAAGTCCTTCTGAAGAAAATATTGAAGACTTCTCTATACTATGGAAAGAGAATTTCTCTGTGGTATACAGCTTCCTCTTGCTAGTATATATGGCAAAATACAGCAACATTTGGTATTTAATGGGACGCATATGGATGTATGAGTCTTTTATAAAGCAATAGATTTTTTTCTCTGCTTCAGGGCGCTTTACCTTATGACCATGCATCCAAAATTCAATGCACTAATGACCCGTGAAGAGTGTGCTCTTCTTGATGATCAGTGATGGTCCAGGCCGTCAAATCAGGCCAAAGGCCCAAGCCCAGCTGTACTGCTATTGATCGGCTTTAGGCCCGGGTGCTTGTCGTTTATCATTGATTGGGAATAGCCCAAAGCAGACCTCTTCCACAAAAATATTCCCAGCGTCATCAAAAGTACGCCTTTCGAGTTTGCTGTTTGATCGAAGTCATTTTATATTTAATACTTGTACTACTACGTTATAACTTTCAGTCTCTTTAGAAAACAATTATATATACTCCAATAAAACTGCTCTTTTATCTTTAACTCGTCTTTGTGACTTTCGTATAATATGCTAAGCAGCATTTAATTGGTCTTGTATGTAGCAGTATTACTGGTGAATCGTGATAAGTTATAACAGTGAGCAAGGTCTGTCAATATTAGATAATGAAAAGGTGATAATATCTACAACATATTTTATTTCAACTTCAATCAGGCCATACAAAGCCATCCCACAGATGTTTAAACATCGCCGGGATGCATCAAATATAGCGCGAGGGATGACTGCCGGGGCAGAGGGAGGCACCGGGTGCGGCCGATGATTCTTCCGAGAAGAAATCGAAAATTATGTCATAGAAACTGAGAAAATCATCCTTTGGATGGTGGGTCTCTTAGAGGGGTAAAAACCGCTCAATAAACCATATCTAACGGAGGTGTATCCGGCGCTTAAACTGCTGCCTTAGGTGTCGTAAACTGTTTCGGACGTGATTACATACCTTTTAAGGATTGACAAATCATTATATTATTCTCCATCCTTCCAAGAATCCCACATCTTCCCCTAACAATTTCCTGTATTTTGCTGTCGTCGACAGCCAGGGAACCTGCTGCTTCTCAGCTATAATATTTACTGAATAGCGGTCATCTTTAGCTGGGAATTTTACAAGATCGTGTTTGAGCGGCCGGTGTTAGCGCATATAGATTTCACGTCGGTGGTGGGATGATGGGAACCTGGGACGTATAAGCTCAAATATAGACCTTGCTGCGCCTTCGGTCACCCTCAGAGCTGTGGCACTGCAGCTTGCTTCGCTTTCAACAGTGGTATAGCTTATCGTGATACTCGGTGTTCGTCAAGAAAGAAAACTGGTGAAAACGTGTTGTGGTGATTATGGCTCTTTCGAAAGCGTTTCTTCACTCTTATTAATCCTCTCACGAATCCGCATAGTGAGTACTCGTTATTTTTCCCATCTATGGCCACTTGTTGCTCCCACCTTCAAAAATGTCAAATAAGAGAAACAGAAGTCTCGGTGCTGTTCTCTCTCCTTGCGCTGAGAATTCCTAAACTCCTTCTGCTTGAAAAGTCAGAAATTTTCACATAGCTTCCAGTTAGCCACAGCGCCGATGGGAAAGCCACCCCATGCAATTGCCCCACCCCCAGATGTCTCCAGTACCCACGTTATTAATGTAAATCCCAGTGCATCGGGATGTACTTAAGGGTAACATTCACAGGTTGGTCTATGTTTCGAGTGTTGTCTACTCCCAGCAGATCAGCTGAAGATGCCATCGAACTTTAGAGCAAAGTTGCTTTCATTTTCAACCTTTGCAATACTTGGTGCTACTGCAGTTGTTGCCGTTCCAGCTCCAGCATGGAATTTCGTTCAGAATGGAACATCAGGCGTATTGGCTCTAGAGGCCATGATTGTCTCAGAGACACTCGCGATCTTCTTTGACAGAGCGAGTAATGACCCTATGCAAATCAATAACCATTCCGCTTGGGGTGCTTTGTGGAACATGGAAACGAACACCGCTACCCCACTGAACGTCGTTTCCGATACTTTCTGTGCTTCAGGCTCATTCTTGAGTAACGGAACTATGGTAAAAGGATTTATATATGTTCACCTGATATTCGAAGATTAAAATCAAATTCCTAGGCTAGTGTAGGCGGACATATTCCTTCGTTCACCGAGGCTATCGATGGACGAAGCGCAATTCGCATATTCGAACCTTGTTCCGATCCCACTGGGAAAGGTTGTACCTTGTTTGATAACCCAGCAACTCTTCATATGGCGGAGACAAGATGGTATCCAACTTCTATCAGGATTTTCGACGGGTCACTGGTAATTGCAATCGCATTTGCCTATTTACAATTCTAACTATGTAATAGATGATTGTTGGAGGGATTCATGAACGTACTCCTTTTTACAATGTCGACCCAGTCAACAACTTCGAGTTCTTCCCTCCAAAGGACAATGGGGTGCCAAGACCATCTGCATTCCTCGAGCGAAGTCTTCCCGCTAACCTCTTCCCAAGGTGAGTTAAATATTTTAATTTTCAAGATCCCATCAGCTAGAATTCTATGAAGGGCATTCGCGCTTCCCGATGGCAAAATATTCATGGTAGCCAACAATCAAACTATTATTTACGATATAGAGGCTAAAACAGAAACAATGCTCCCTGATATTCCTAACGGAGTGAAAGTCACGAATCCCTTCGATGGAACAGCGACTCTTCTTCCTCTGTCTCCTCCTAATTACACGCCTGAAATCCTTGTATGCGGCGGAACAACAGCTGACGATCGAGTTCAGCCTATAAATTTCTCCTCCCAAGATCCCGCATCTGCCCAATGTAGTCGTATTACTGTAACACCCGCTGGAATCAAGGCAGGTTGGCAAGTCGAGCAAATGTTGGAAACTCGTATAATGCCGGAGATGATCATGATGCCTAACGGCCAAGTAATCATTATCAACGGAGCAAAGACGGGTTACGCAGCAATGTCCACTGTCAAGGATCCGGTTGGGAACAACTCCAATGCTGACCACCCTGTGTAAGTAGACGTTTCCTGAAATGGAAAAAGCGAGACTGACACTCTGTTACGAAAGGTTCACGCCAGAGATCTACACGCCTTCTGCTCGTTTAGGACAACGTTTCAGCAACAAAGCTATGCCAACCACTGATATTGCGCGTGTTTACCATTCATCTGTTACACTCACTCCGAAAGGGTAATCTTCTCTTCTATCCTTTACACCTCAACATCTTCATGAAATGCAATTTTTAGAAATATTCTATTAGCTGGCTCCAACCCGAATCCTGAAGTCATTAATGGGACCGAATTTCATACGTGTGTACATTTTCTCATTCATACGTGCAGGACTTGATACTTTTTAGCGAATTCCGAGTGGAATATCTCAACCCTCCATTCATGTCTATGACTCGACCTGTAATATCTAACATGCCGAAAAAGATTGGATTTAATCAAAAGATTACGGTCAACGTCGATATCCCGAACAACCTTCCTACTAATAACATCCAAGGTACGTCGCTGATTTATAGTAATTATATTTCACACTTTAATGTTACTAATTATTGGGTCTCCTATGAAGTTGCCCTTATGGATCTCGGTTTTTCATCGCATGCTTTTCATTCAAGCTCGCGGCTGGTGTTCATGGATGCCGTGCTCTCTCCGAATAAGAAGACACTTACGATCTTGACTCCCCCAAACAACAGAGTTTACCCTCCAGGCCCAGGTGCGTAGACCATTCTCTTTTTCTAAAGCTACTGAATCTGTTGAACCCATAAATTTCATACAGCTTTCGTATTCCTAACTGTTAACGACGTGACCAGTACTGGGGTACAGGTTATGGTCGGAACCGGAGCTTCACCTCCAGTACAAGATCAAGGTATCAGAATTAATATTTCATGAAATGGCACAAGAGTTACGAATGAGTTTACTCTTATATCTACACCTTCCGAAACTGTTGACCAAAACAAGATTCACATAAAAGCCTGTGGTGAAATATATCTTCTATCATTTTATTGAATGTCTACCCTTCTGCCGTATCATGCTTATCCCCTGCAAGAGGTGCCTCTATGACATAGCAAAATCAATAATTTCCGTGTAAACTGCATTTCGACGGCATTTGCATTCTGATCAACCAATCATCGATCTCAATAAACTCAGCCGCTACAGCATATAGGCAAAGTTGCCACATTGCAGTGAAATGAAAGACTTCACAAAGACTTAATGAAACGAAATCTAATTTTAATAAAATTAGTTCAGAGGTTCTTAATTTAGAGAGATAATAATGGGGAGAGAAATTGGCAGAAGAAATCAACAGGTGAAATAGAATATATTGCATCCGAAATCTTCGAGGGGAATCACCTCGGTTGTCGCGATAAATAGGGAATGGTCAAGACGGCTAGTCTTGTTTCACAGGCCGGTAGTTAGTCCTAATAAAATTTTTGATCACGTGTAAGTCACGTTTTCTCGCTTATCTTGCTTATCGAGCGACGCGTTAGTAAATGAGTCTCTCAATATTTTCACCTTTTGACGCGTCGCCATCGTCATTTTGGTCTCAACATGCACGAAAATATGCTGTATAAGTTCTCCACTAAAGCTGGTATGGATTTATGCCGCGAAATCCTTGTTAAACAACTGCCTTTCTGTCCTCATGACTACCAACTGGAGGGTGTCACTCAAGTACTGGATGGCACCAACTTGATTGCAATTTCAGCAACAGGAACCGGAGGATGCTTAGCTAAGTTCTTTATCATCCTCCCTGGTGTATATTCACCGTGCCCATTAAAGAAATGCTGCATAACTGCAGATATTTGAGACCGAGTGCCAGCATAAACTGTCAAAATTTCAGCCTCCAAATCTTCTCCATAATTAGTGAAGGGCTTCGAGGTGTGATATAGAAGCTCTCCATAAGTCCACCCTAGCAGCTTTAAGAACCCATAGAATAGCTGAAGCTTCGCCAGTATGCTTCGTGAGGATATATCACTGTTAAGCTTAGTAGCCTCTCTTTGCCTTGAACGCTTGTTATTGTTAGCGAGAGGACTCTGATTTTCATCTCCTAATGCCCGTTTTTTCCTCTTTCGGCTCGGTACAGGTGTAGAATATGAGTTCTGCGAGCTCGAAAGGGAAGCTGGATATGCCAAGAAGTGGTGATTTGGTGTGATAGGTGTCTGTCGAGGTGAACAGGGCTGAACTGGAGAGGTAGGAGTACTTGGGGGGATGAATTAGGGTAGCAATTGATAGACATAGAGCTTAAAGGCTGCTGGGAAGTCGACATAGTAGCCAGCTTAACTTAATAAACAGAAAGGTCGCGTCAAGTCGCGTCGCATCAATGAGTCACATGACAGGAATTTGGTCAGCTTTCTCGCTCTTTGCTCCAAGCCGTGGGAATAATGCGTGTGAATTATGTTACTAGTACTAACGCGCCGCGTCTGAAAGCAGTAGTGCAGGGTATGGAACTCGCTTGTATAATACACGCATGTATTATACCGGTATCAAACGTATTATACACAGGGGGTCCCAAAACCTCTGTATTAAACTTGTACCAAACTGTATAAAACCCTAGATTTATTCTTGTTATCCATGCAGTTGTGAATGCCTCAGTGCAACTAACGCCCTCTATATCAAAGTCTGCATTAACTGAGAGCATTATATGAGATTTCGAGCCAGTTACATGCAGCACACTCTGCACATAACAAAATTGTATATAAAATTAACTGTATTATGTAATATTCTAGTATTTGATTTACTGCTGTCGTTGCATCATCGACCAGTCACAAAAGCTAGCTTGCTCTTCGCTTGTTGCGGTCCAAGATACCATTAGTAGCAATATGATATTTATCTTCAGCTATTATAGACATACGCAGCTTGATACATGTATTATACCATTATACGAGTAGTTTAATACGTGTATCATACGTTCAATACCGGAAAAAAATCGGTCCGGCTGCGCCGGTATAGTACTCGTAATACGAGCAATACCATCAATACGGGGGGTACCCCCCTTCCATACCGTATGATACCAGCCCGATTTAGTTCCATACCCTGCACTAGAAAGCAGACTCCATAATCAGTGATCGACTAACATCACTGATCAATCGATCAAGAGTCAGCCGAGGGAGACTACAAGACGGCATAAATCGCATGCAACAGTGAACGCGATAGACAAACTCATTTGTCTTCCCGTATCCCAGACGCGCTCCACGTCAGAAATAGTAGTCAGTTTTGAAAGGAGGGGATTAATAGATGACTTTGAGGAAGAGCTTCGTAATAATCGTAAGAAAGTTGAAAGCAATTGTGGTCAGGAGGACCTACGTACATCGGTTGAGAAGGAAATGTTATGAACGTCGGAGGACGCTTATACGGGAGAGCCTGCCAACATTGACGACATCCGAAGAGCATTGCCACATCGAGATGCTTGCGGGTGTTACGTGTAAATTTGATAAACTGACTTGATTGCCCATTTTCGATCAAGAGCGGTCAATCTTTGAACAATAAGACTGTTGCGAATTTATCCAGGGACAGGTTGTCGGACTCATTTCGCCTTATATAAATCCAGCAGATTTTTCAACCTTCTTTATCCTAAAGCCCTCAGAAAAAACATAAGTTAGCACCACGTACGACTATCATTATGCCGAAAGTCTCTACAGCTGTAGACATCGAGAAATGGGAAGAAGACCGCACTCTCACTACCACTCCCCGCATTACACCTGCACACACGACATTCACGCTTCCTGAAGTCAAAGGAAAAGCCGTCACAGAATTCTACATGATGTATACCCCGGATGGGAATGCGCCATTCGTCTACGCTGAAACCATCACCGCCGAGAGTTTTGATGGAAAGTCAGGATCATTCATGACTCTAGGCAAGGGCATGTACGATGGAAAAGAGCATAAAGCAACCGGGACGTTCGAGATTGTTGAGGGTAGTGGAACAGGGGAGCTCAAGAGCATTAAAGGATCGGGCGTCTTGGAGGGTACTCCAAAGCATGCGTACATTTTTGACGTTACCTTCTAGGAATTCAGGAGTCACGAAGTTGAGGAAGGCAGACGATGGATTGCCGACGCCTGAAACAGCCGAATGTGAATATTTGCTTTACATACTCGTTATTAGAGAATTGTAAAGCAAAATCTGACAGAAACTTTTAGTTACTTTTATGAGCGACGGTAAACTTTGAGTCTCTTGGCACATTTCATAGTTCACTAAGAGTACTAGATACATTATCTTTTTTTGGAAGTTATACCTGAAGCAACGAGTTAAAATTAAAAGATAACAACTATATCATTTGAAAACTGGGTGTTGCGTTCGAAGTAGGCTTCATTGTCTGTCAGGAAATTAGAGAAATATCCACCGACTAGGGCTGCATTAACGGAGTGATCATCAGTCTAGTGGGAGAAAGCCAGCTGCAGACGGCGCCAACTTAGAAGACTTCATTGCGCGATAATAACCTCCATAGGAGGCATTTGGTTGGTCGTCATCAACATTTAAAATATTAGCTTTTTTCCGGTTAAGCGGAAAAAGTGAACAAAAACCGAGAAAAGCAGAAAGATATAAGTAAAAGCCAGGTGCAAATCCTGAAAAGCTAGCATATTTACTTGCTGATTTGGCTGTGATTTTTCTCATTTATGAGATTAAGGTCAACAGCTCAAAAGCTTTTAAAGCGTAAAAGTAAACTGTCAGCTTGGTGATGGACTAGTATTAGGACTGAAACATTTTATAACGTTTTGAAATTACGCGAATTAAATCTGGATAATAAACAGCTCTACCGATAGTGAAACCAATGTCAAGCTGAAGCAGCTGGCCAAAAGTGTATGCAAAGATTGACGCTGGTGGATGGCCGCCATAGGAGGACAAACCTCGGTGCATTTCAAAAAGGTTATCTCTACATACACACTTAATCGGATGTCTCATTTATATGAGAATAGGGGTGCGTCCATAATGTACTTAGATCTATCACCTCATACTATCGATTTGATAGGGCTTAGCCTTGTACTGACTATCCTTTCGATGTTTCGTGGTAACTTTTTGTTATGCATGTATGCTATGTCTCACTGGGCGTCCGTAATTGGCGGAAGCAATGATGAGAGCAATCGCATCTGGTTAAAAAATCTCACATGAGCAGTGCATGACCTGTCGCATGATCAAATAATATTCTGATAGGCTGACGCTAGTTAAACTGAAATACACCTCCAACTTACACTGCTTTTCAAGTCCTAATATTTTCTCTACGTGAATGGATCTACCGGGCTCTCTTGATTACAGCATATCCGTGAAACCGCCGGCAGCTCCATCAACTAGTAGTCCTTCAGGATGCACCGTTCCGATTGAAACTGCCCTATCTATGCATTTGGCATGACAATCAGATAGTCCTTGTGTATACATCATACTGTCTGACATTACGTGCCGACTAAGCCGGGGGGGCTTAAAAAATAGACTCTTTACCTTCACCAGGACTTATTCAAGTTGGAATCCAAGTTAGGTAAAAAAACAGAGCCGACCACATACCTTCATGTTTACTTTCCATTAACCTACCGATGACAGTACTTGATGTTCCTAACTGTCAGTCGCATCATGAGTCATGACAGTGATAATCTGAAATAGGAGAATGGAAATTTCCGAACGTGTAAAGGTGATAACAAGCAAGGTCAAACAGGTATATTTTAAGCCGAGGCAAGCGTAACTCAGGAACCTCGTCCTTCTCATGTCAAGACCGAAGAGCACACAATGATGCAATCAGCCTTGCTCCTGTACCTTGGTTTTTACCATAGCTGACTGCGCTTCTGGCCACACCTATCACTCGGATTCAAATAATCAAATCGTCGATAGATCAAGAACACGCAATTGGGTCAAGGTTACCTTTCTTCTATGTTAAATCTCATGGATTGGCACGTGAGGAACATGAAACAACCCCTTAAAGCTCTGTAACTTGTCAAGATTTTGATTAACGGAAGATTGACGGACAGTTGTCAACCGGGGATCGTCGAAAGCGAGGTGATCCGGCGAAAATTGGAATTATAGGACACCCAGCGGGAGTCGATTATGTAATTACATAGTGCTAAAGGCTAATATATACAGTCATCCCATATTGAGAATCAAGAATGAATGCCATTCCTTCCTCATCCGCCTCTCAAAATGTCCAGAATTCTGGTCCGTTCTCCGGGCGGTGAGTTTCCATTCATACTCTCGTTATTGTTTGCTCACAGAGGCTCAGAATTACTCTGGCATCCCACCATAAGCCTACCATGACCAAGTACGTGCTATGATTCGCCTTGATTAAATTTGTCTCAGCTTTGGTCGAGCTAGTGTTGCAATAACGTCTGATTTAGACGTGGAAGCTGTCATTCAAGCTCTCAAGAATCAGACAATAAAGTTATTTGACCCATCAATTTTGCCTGGAGTACCTCTAGTCAAGGATGGCGTGGTACTCGCCATTGTCTTGGAGGACGGAGACCGCTGGAAAGATTTGGCAGGTTGGAGCGTCATGGGTTTGTTTCTTGATACATGTATGTTGCCGAGCTCATCTGTTCCGGCAGTCCGCAAACGAGTCGCCCCTTCAAGCCGATTAGAAGTCTATGAAAGTATGATAAAACCAGAATCGGCAAAAGAGAAGGGCTTACCTGAAGACATGGTTAGGCGACGGATAAAAACAAATCTCCATCTCGGTGAAGGAAGGACCGTCATTCTTTTTACATATTCCCGCAAGAACACCCAAATGCAGTCGGCGGCGGAAGTTTTGTCCTCGTGGCGAACTCGAGGAGGAACCAGTGTACCTTCGATGTCCTACCCATCAATGTCAGCTTTTCCATCTTACTCAAGTACAACTACGGCTGCTATGACCGATGAAGCCAGTAGAAAGATGAGCATCGCCTTTCTGACCACTAATAATCCATAATGTGCGTTTTTTACTTATGATCCGATCTTCCGCGGATAATTGATACACAATAGCTTTTAATGTAGCATAGCTTGGACTTTGATTCTCCATAATACTTCATGCTTTGATTCTGTCTCTCCATCTCCCAGCTAACTTGCTACGAATGAGCATTAATTCATTTATGAATTCGACCGCTCTTTTCACGGCCATCATGTTGCAATGATCAATCCAAAATTTAAAGGCATGTTGTATGGAGAGGTTACGAACTGAGACTATGAACCTTGAGTCTTGTGGCTTCCACTACTCATATTTGTATCATGTCTCACTTGCTCTATCGGGTACAGGGCGCATATCTCCACTCCGTCAAATATAACAAAGGGGGTTGTTCTATTCTCGTACAGAAGGATTTCTTCAATTTTCGAGGAACCTTCAAAGGCTGAGGCTTTCGTCGGATATTCGGCACTCGATTGACGATGATAAGGTAAGATGAAAGCAACCTGGAAATATATGATACTTGGAGGTTCTCAGATCCAGAAGGTATCGCTCAAATTATCCTACATCATTCTCTATAATTTTCAACGTCAACTCCTATGTCAATTTATTCACAACCGATGTTGTTCGGCAACTAATGCATGTCATTATCTTGAAGCGAAACATCTGCTATGCTTATATTAGAGCATCCATCCGACTCCGAGTAGGAGCACATGAGTTACTGCTTTGTCCGAAGAGTTTAAGTACTGTCAGTCAATGCAAGATCACACTTTACTTATGCAGGCGCAAACTCCCAAGGTGCGACTTTTCTCGGCTTCCGAACTGTGGAGTTTTCCGATGACATGCGTACTAGTAAAATTCCATCTACGACCTATAATGAGACATATGACCATTCCTGGACAGGAACTTTGCGAAATTTTTGGTACGAAAATAGTTCCAGCGGTATCTAAAAGCGAGTCCGGATAGTCTAGCTAAGACCGGAAACGCCTTCTTCGATTACCCAAATATATGATACATGCTTGCATTTTAAGTTGATCTAAATGTAATGCCTATTTTTATACCAGTCTCTTTGCAGGTGGTGGTTCCATCTGTCCTCTCACAACCACAAACCACCAAACCGCCCCGACGACAAGAACAAACCATCCAGCCAATGCATGTGTCCAGTACGGTAAACGTACGTATGGCTCAGCCTCAGATGGGGGTTTCAAAAGAGGCACCACTACAAGGAAGATATTTGCAAATCCGAAGAAAAGGGCGGGGATGATGTGAGATGTGGAAGGGGTGTGACGATGCAGAAAGCTTTCGGGATTGATATTTGATGAGGTACTTGTGGTCG
>JASFDC010000184.1:0-13306 GCA_036937075.1 Mycocalia duriaeana | reverse complement strand
CATGCAGTATATATTAAATTTTATTTTTAGGGGAATTTTCTGGATAATTTAGTTTAAGTGGGAATAGAAAAGGAATAAATGCGGCGCTTGTAGTTTTCTTTCAATTTACCCATTTATCCACAATGCATTCCATTCTTTTTGCTTCTTAGCGCTGCGCATTATATCATCGTGTCCTTCTATCTTCTAGACACGCAGCATACCAATTCATGTTGTTTCATCTCAATATATCAACTTATTTATTATTTGTGTTTTGTTTCGCTGCGCTTTACTGTTATCTTATATTATTTATCAAACTTTTCCCACTGGTTGCTTACCCCATGGACAGATGCGTTTGTGTGCATTTAGACATGCTCACATTAAAAACTAAGGAAATTATGGGATTTGTGAAATAATGACGGAGAATGCAGAATGAAAACAGCTCAATCCTCAAGTCACGCATACAGGGGAACATGACATGAGAATGGAAACGAGTGATACATCAAGTAGCATTGGCGAAGAAAACGAATAGCGGAAGAGGCAAGAGAATAGTAGTATATCCCCTTTTACATACTGTGTATGTATGTAAGCTAGATAGGACAGGAGCAAGTGCATGGAATTGAGGGAGACTGGCAACGCATACGATGGGTACCATGCGCGGAAAGAAAAATGATGAAGCGAAGAAGGATTGGTGGATGAAACGACGCTCAACAAAGATGTCAAGACGTAGAAGAACAAAGAAACAAAAGAACAATGAAGGAAGAGACGAGAAGGAAGAAAAAATGCAGAACCATGAAATAAGCAACGAAGAAAAGCAGGAACGAAGCGAAGAAGAGAAGAACACATACAAATACGCACCTAGCCAACACGGGCGTCGGGACATGCCCACTCCTCGTAATGCTCTCCGCTATCTGTCAGCTCTATGCTAATCATATACATGCCGTCCACGGGTATAGGGATCGGTACCGGGAGACGAGGTGGTTCTGCGATGCGATCTACTAGTCTTCTATACGTCCTCGTCCGCGTCGAAATCTTACACATCACGGGGCGGGAAGTGGTACATGCGGTGGAGACAAGTGGGGGGATGTTGGGGAGAGGGGGTGGGGTGATAGCGAAGCAAGTGAAAACGTTTCACCCTGCGGGTAAAGATGGAGACGCAAGTGACGAACGGATAACCCCCCTTGCTCCCCATTTTATCCCGTCACCTTCTCATCTCCACCTCTAGCAGGACTCTCCTCCGGAAGTGCGGGTCGACAAGTGCGCAGGTGGAGAATGCGCTCAGAATGTCTGTTCCCGATGTTGAACATGGGCTTTTCTCGCATGTTTTGAGGTCGTTGGAAAAGTGGCATTAGCAGCCATCCCAACGCTCAACTGAATCTTCTGAACGGATATCGGCGAACGTAGCATTAGCTATTCTTGTTGGACTCGGATGTGGGGGGTATTTGGGGAAGTTGGCGTAGTTTAGGCCGCCGATGCCGCCGATGGGGCTGTCGAGAGTTGAGAAGCCGTTGCTGGCGGGGTGGTGCGGTCTTGGAGTTTGAGAAAGTATGCGGAAATTTCCAGTTCCGAATTATTTGGATCACTTGCCCTCCCCCTCGACGTAGCGCTAGTGGGAGTGATGAGGAGGGTGATGAGAGATCCGGGAGACTCTCCCCATGCGACGGGTTCTGTAAAAGGCTTATTCCGATCCGGGTGGTCCCTCAAAAAGCGGGGTGTTGATAGGAAGAATGAGATGGAGGTGGTGGAGGTGTCAGGTGCGGATGCGGGTTCGTGGTGGTGAGAGGAGGAGGAAGAGAGGGGCGAGGGATGGGGCCTGCGGTTTATGATGTGGATGTGACTCGAGGATGATAAATCATCGGCACAGGGATGGTGGAGGGTATAGCTGATGACGAGGATGCGCCTGCGCCTGTGTACGCGATAGAGGTGTATCCCTCCCACTTGCGCTTGTCCCACAGACGGTCACTCGAATCTCGATGATACAGTAATGGTGTCGTTTCGTCGAGATATAGCAGTTGTGTGTTTATAATGACGGGCTTCTTCAGCTTCGTGAGGAGTTTGACCCAGGGAACTTAGAATCTCCCCGCTGCGCCACCCAGCGTATACTTGGAGTAGAGAAGAAAGAGGAAGAAAGACGCGCTCGGGTTGGAGGTCAAAAGTTGGCATCAAGGGCGTTGGCAAATATGTGTCAATACCGTTGGATATCTATTGGTAATTAACATTCCGGCTTTACATACTTAATGATCCTCCAGGCTGTCTAATGCAGCTTAGAGGAAGAGCGATGGAGCTGCCAGGCGATTTTGGGAGATTTCTTGGTATCTATAGCTACTCACTTATCAAGTTGAAGACTCGACGAGGAGTTCTTCAGCGCGTTGTTTACATCGTCAAGTTACTGGTACTCCGGAAGCAAAAGCTGAGTGCATCTGCGTGAAGACCTTTGAAGACTCGCAGTGACGGGAACAAGTCGGTTGCGTCATTCGCCTCAACTAAATGAATTTTAATTTAATAGTATAATTTTGGATGTTTTATCTTTATGCAAAGCCGTTTAATCTTCGAATGGCACACGCTTGAAGCTGATGAACAACACGTTTTTGTGCATGCTGTCATATTCTCGGCTGTGCTCACGCATGATTTGTCCACACAGCCTGTTAGTCCTTATCAGATCGCCCCTCAGCGCTCACCGCCAGCCTAGAGACCTCTTGTTTTCTACCATGTTCAACGAAGCAAACAGGTTTACAATCAACGGCGGAAACTTCACTTCCGTCAATCATCAAAGTGCGTAGCCTTTTGCTTTTAACCCAAGTCGCGGCTATTTACTGAGGATCTTGTCCGAAGATCACTACAGTAATCTCCCGTATGCTAAAGGTGCACGATATAAAAGTGGGAAGCAGTGTCTAGCTGGCACCCGCGGGGAAATATTAGGAGAACTCGAGCGCTGGGTAGAAGATAGCACGGGAAGTAATCTGTGCATCTTAACTGGACCAGCAGGAACGGGCAAATCTGCCATCGCACACACCGTCGCAAAGAAGTTCGATCGCCTCGGTAGACTAGCCTCTTCCTTTTGTTTTGATCGCAGTGACATGTCCAACCGTCATCCCCTTCTGCTTATTCCAACAATTGCTCGAGACCTCGCAGCACGACTCCCCGATGCGTTTGGACATGCATTGGATACTATGTTGCGTGCGGACCCTTCTCTGTGTGATATCGACGATCTTCAGGATCAGCTCGAGAAGCTTCTGTTACAGCCTCTCGAAGATATTCCTGCCACAGAAATGTGGCTGATTGTAATCGATGCATTAGATGAAAGCGGGTCGGCCATCTCGCGCTGCCCACTTTTGACTCTCCTTGCCGAAGAAATTTCACAGCTTGGTCCTAATTTCAAGATTTTGCTTACTTCACGACCAGAGGAGGACATTATTCAATCTTTTATTCACAGTCCCAGCGTTCTCCACAAGAAAATGCCTGGATCTGAAGATGATACTACTTCCCAGGATATATTGAAATATATTCGGCACCAATTTCATTCTAAAGTAGGCTTAGGAGAAGATGAATTTTTAGAACTTGCCAGGCGCTCAGAAGGATTATTCCAATGGGCATTTGTCTGTTGTAACATTCTGAAGAATGGGAAGCCAGGTACCAAGTTACTAGAGCGTCATAATGACCTATTAGCTTCTTTGAACCACACTGGGGCGCCGTTGGACGACCTTTATAATGCGGTACTATCCCAGCTCTTTGATATAACTGATAAGCGCATCTACGAAAGGTTTAAATCAGTCATGGAGTTCGTTATCTTGGCGTATGAACCACTTTCAGCTGCCTCCCTGAAGAGACTCTGGCAATATATTTCCCCTGCAAGCTGTCCCAGTAGTGACGATCATGATATTTCAGTGATTGTAGGGCATATGGGGTCCTTACTTAGTGGAGTTGCTATGGAAGATGAAGTTATCAGGCCACTTCACACTTCCTTCCGAGATTACCTTTTGGATTCGAAGCGATGCAAATTATTCTGTATAAATGATGGTAATGGCCATTGTAAATTGGCCAGTTCATGTATTCAAGCTTTAAACAAAGAGCTCCGATTCAACATATGCCACCTAGAGTCATCCTTCTTGCGCAATTCTGATGTGGAAGACATGGCACAGAGAATTGAAACCAACATTCCCACCCACCTCTCGTATGCCTGTAAATACTGGGGGATGCACATTCATAACATTTCTGGAGCAGTCACTGGCTCAAGTTGTTTTGAGGTTATTTTAAGCAATCTGACAATATTTTATCATGGAAAGTGGATCTTCTGGCTTGAGGCACTTGGGATATTGCAATCTGTTAACATTGCACATGATGCCCTATCATCAACTTTGCCCATTATCAATGTAAGCTTTGAACTCTGCTCTCAGGCATATTTTTGTTGATTTTTGCGTAACTTAAAAGGATGACATTTTGCAGAAAGTGATCAAAGAGATTCAGAAGTTTACACGTCAATATGGAGCTATAATAATGGAATCAACCCCCCATCTTTATATATCCGCACTTGCTTTTATCCCATCCAAATCCTGTCTGCTTGGGCATATCTCTAAATTATTCCAGAAAGCTGTGACTATAGAGTTTGGTCATGTGGATTACTGGGCTGTTCAAGAAAATTATATCTCAGGACATACAGACTATGTGAATTCTGTTTCATTTTCACCAGATGGAAAAAAGATTGTTTCTGGCTCTAAGGACGGCACTGTCCGAGTCTGGGATGCAGAGGTTGGAAATGTGCTCTTAGACCCATTCCAAGGCAATGGTCGTGTGAATTCTGTTGCATTTTCACCTGATGGAAAAAAGATTGTTTCTGGCTCATCTGACATCCAAGTCTGGGATGCAGAGACTGGAAATATGCTTTCAGATCCATTCAAAGGCCATGAAGATGAAGTAAATTCTGTTGCATTTTCACCTGATGGAAAATGGATTGTTTCTGGCTCAGATGACTGCACCATCCAAGTCTGGGATGCAGAGACTGGAAATAGGCTCTTAGACCCATTCCAAGGCCATACATATAACGTGATATATGTTGCATTTTCACCAGATGGAAAAAAGATTGTTTCTGGCTCAACTGACTGGACAACTGACTGGACCATCCAAGTCTGGGATGCAGAGACTGGAATTATGCTCTCAAGATTACTCCATGGACATATAGGTGTTGTGATATCTGTTGCATTTTCACCTGATGGAAAAAAGATTGTTTCTGGCTCTGAGGACTGCACCATCCAAGTCTGGGATGCAGAGACTGGAATTATGCTTTTAGATCCATTCAAAGGCCATAGAAATGCAGTAAATTCTGTTGTATTTTCACCTGATGGAAAAAAAATTGTTTCTGGCTCTCAGGACTGCACCATCCAAGTCTGGGATGCTGAGACTGGAAATATGCTCTCAGACCCATTCCATGGACATACAGATTGCGTGACATCTGTTGCATTTTCACTTGATGGAAAACGGATCATTTCTGGCTCATATGACTGCACTATCCAAGTCTGGGATGCAGAGACTGGAATTATGCTCTCAGACCAATTCCATGGACATACAGATTGGGTGAAATCTGTTGCATTTTCATCTAATAGTAAACAGATTGTTTCTGGCTCATCTGACTACACCATCCAAGTCTGGGATGCAGAGACCGGAAATGCACTCTTAGTCCCATTCCAAGGCCATAGAGGTTGGGTGATATCTGTTGCATTTTCACCAGATGGAAAAAAGATTGTTTCTAGCTCACATGACTCCACTATCAAAGTCTGGGATGCAGAGACTGGAATTGTGCTCTCAAGATTAAGCCATGGACATAACGGTGTTGTGAAATCTGTTGCATTTTCACCTGATGGAAAAAAGATTGTTTCTGGCTCTGAGGACTGCACCATCCAAGTCTGGGATGCAGAGACTGGAATTATGCTTTCAGATCCATTCAAAGGCCATAGAAATGCAGTAAATTCTGTTGCATTTTCACCTGATGGAAAATGGATTGTTTCTGGCTCAGATGACTGCACCATCCAAGTCTGGGATGTTGAGACTGGACATATGCCCTTAGACCCATTCCAAGGCCATTCATATGTGGTAAATTCTGTTGCATTTTCACCTGATGGAAAAAAAATTGCTTCTGGCTCTGATGACTGCACTATCCGAGTCTGGGATGCTGAGACAGGAATTATGCATTCAGACCCATTCCAATGCCATACACATTGGGTAAATTCTGTTGCATTTTCACCTGATGGAAAAAAGATTGTTTCTGGCTCATCTGACTGCACTGTCCAAATTTGGGATACAGAGACTGGAATTATACTTGCTGAACCATTCAAGGGCCATAAAAATGCAGTAAATTGTGTTGCATTTTCACCTGATGGAAAATGGATTGTTTCTGGCTCAGACGACTGCACCATCCGAGTCTGGGATGCTGAGACTATGAATGCTCTGTCAGACCCATTCCAAGGACACAATCAGTTTTTGCAACTTGCCATGACCAAGTTTAGCTATCAGTCAGGCTGGATTTCTGGTCCTCATAATGAACTCTTGCTTTGGGTTCCTTTTCATCATCGAGTTGGATTAATATGGATGCCATGCCAGAAACTGGTTATCGGAGGAAAGCAAACAAAGCTTGATTCACACTATAAATACTTTGGCACATCTTGGATTTATTGTTATCTCCCAGATATTAAGCCATCACAAACAGTAGCTCAAGAAAACAGAAAGTATAAATTTGCTCAAATTGGTCAATAATACGGCTAAAGACAGGGTACTCAAATGAATATTAGAGGCGTAGATCACTATACTGTGGGATTTTTGAATGTTGTTCATGCCAATTTATTTCATGTACAGTAGTGTGCCAAAAGACTTCTTGTTCATAAGGAGTCAGAGGTAGGATTGCCAAACACAATACACACCTAAGTTCAGAACAACAACACACCTGAAAGAAGTTGGAATCTTTAAAGACATGTTCGATACATTTGAGAAGAAAAATATCGACACACTGGCACCTGATCAAAGATAGACCACATTTGAGTCGAAGAGCTGCGGCTCGTGCCCAGTGCGCGTCCAAATGCGTGGAGATTGCCCCATCAGGTGCTTGTTCAGGTGTCAATGTTTGATGGTTGAAGCTATTCTATCCACCACCACCATCTATGACCACCATAAGCTTTTCCCACCGGAGCTACAATAACAGCGACTTCCAGAATTTCGAGGATGCCGACGACGAGGAGAAACCAACGCCACATCACGTTATGCGCATCCCCTCACCCCCACCCGTTCGAGAAAACTCGCAGGCGCTAATGACGACGAGCATACGTAAGTAAGTACGCTTGCTTATTGTCTCATCGTAAGTGTTATTTTAAATCTCATTTCTACATCCTCATCTGATTGTCCTCCGCAGCCTTTCAGCACCTCGACGGTGGTGGACACCATCTCCTTTTGAACAACCCTCTCGCGGCTACGACAGATAAGTGGCGGGAAAAACGACGGGCAACGTAGTGAACATTGCTTTTCGTTTTTTTATGTATGTTTTAGCCTCTCCTCCCTCTCTCTTCTTTCCGTCTTCCTCCCTCGTTTTTCCTCCTTCATCCCTCGTCTTTCCTCCTTTCTCTTCCTCTTTATCTCTTCTACATTAGTCTCACAACAGCGCAACGACAACCCCGACGAGGAAGCCGACAACCACGAGAGACCACCATCCCACTATGTTATGTGCACCCCGCCCATCACCGCCTATCGACAACCCCCACCGGCATTACGATGATGAACAAGTTTGCTCATCATCGTCCTAGGTTGGTGCTTATTTATTTTTTCACTTCTTTTTGAAGCCGGTCCGACACTCTACCCATAGGCTTTCAAGACCACGACGGCGTGGTCACCTTCTGCCTTACAAATACAACACCCACGGCCATACGAGGGATGAGCAAGAAAGACGGCAAGCAACGTATGTACATGCCTCGCTATTGTCTTTGATATCTTTTATTCGTTTCGTTCTTTCTTACAATGAATCCTCCTCTCCCTCTTTGTTCCCTACTCCCTCTTTTCTTCATTCCTCCTTTGTCCATCCTTCCTCTCTTCCTACACCCTCTTCTTCCTTCCGTCCCTCTGTTTCCTCCGTCCCTCTCTTCCTACACCCTCTTCTTCCTTCCGTCCCTCTGTTTCCTCCGTCTCTCTCTTCTTGCTTCTATACGTCTCTTCGTACATGCTCCCTTTCTTCCTCCTCCCTCTTGTCTCGCTCCTATTGTTTACTTCTTCCCCCTCTCCCCCCCTCCTCCCTCCTCTTTTCTCCCTCGCTCCTCTCTCCTCCTCTCTCCTCCCCTCTCCCATCCTTTCCCTCCCCCACCTTTATCCCTGTCATTCCTTCTTTATCTTCTTCTTTCCTCGGCTATCCTCTGTTTATTCCTAAAACTCTGTTCTCATCATCTACCCCATCATCCTACTCTACCATTAGTAGCAATGTCTTCATACATGCAGCATATGATAAATTCAATTTTAGGGGAATTTTCCGAATAATTTAGTTTAAGTGGGGAATAAGTATGGTGTTTGTGATTTTCTTTTTATTCGCCTATTTATCCACAAAAATTCCATTCTATTAGCTTCCTAGCGCTTCACATTAAATCATCCTGTCCCTCTATCTTCTGGACACGCAGCATACCACTTCATACTAATAATATAGTCAGACATATTTATTATTTGTATTTTTTTTCGCCGCGCTTTACTGCTATCTTATATTATTTTATCAAACTTTACCCATTGGTTTCTGCCCCATTCAACAGACGGACGGGCGTTGGACATAATCAAATTTCATTTCGATGAACGCTTCGATAGCTTTAAATAGAGCTATAGATTAAACCAACTAAAGACTGCGCAATGTTATACTAGTGAGCAAACATTGCACTTTAACGATAAATCATACCTCTGAACTCACTTGGCATATAAAGGGAGCTGGGTGTTTATCAACTGGCGCTAAAATTTTGGCAATAGTTATGTTGAAAGTAGGAACGGCCTGTTACTTCAATATTCTATCTTAATCAAAATGCACGAGTGACGGAGGCGATTTTTCAATCCCTACTACTTTTCGGGCCATCCAACAAGAGGGGGTTAGAATGGAAAATCAAATATCTTCTCGTCGATTGGAAGGCATCCATCCAGCTGTCAATATTTCAATTCCAAAGTTATAATTAAGCCAATAATTCGGCAAACTCTGGATAAAATGTTTACGCGAAACACATGTTCCACATTACGCGGAATACTCTCGATCAGCTGAATCGCGTCATGCGACTTTTCGGAGGATCGTTGAATACTATTTTAGAAGCATTGCATGTATATCATGCCATTGCTTTATTTCAGCTATTGTTGGTAAGGGTGTTATGCGTCTTCTGCGCGTATCAGCAGGTACAAACTGCAATGCGGACTCGGACTGCAGATGTGAGTTGAATTGCGGAAAAAATTATGCATTTTAATTTAGATATACATAAATACCCCTAGGACATTCAAGTTAATATCAGGGGAGAACATAGTACGTTGGGTAGGCTACCAAGAGTGGCAAGCATATATGTCTTATAATAGAAATAGCGTGTATCGTCGTGGTAAATTGCACTCCTGAATGGGATATTCTTAATACGTGGCGGCCGGGACCGAAAGTTTGCACTCGACGGTTGGAGCAAAGAACTTCGTTGGATCAGTCTTCTGCACATCACCAACATCGGTTTATTCTCGGGACCTAGTCAGGTTGTTGGAACTATGTGATTTTCAGTCCGAGGTTTCAGCCTAAGCACTGTTGGAGTGGTATAAAATGACTTAATTTCGTCTAGGGATGGAGCATAAACTCGACAATGGGTCTTCTCAGTGTCTTACTGTGTTCATTTTTCATACTTTCAGTTAATGCTCAACAAACGGTTTATGGTAAGCTTTTGATTTTTTTTGGTCGTTGGAGTATTTTTTGATTTATTCTTCGATAAATGAATTTCGCAGGTCAATGCGGTGGCCAAGGCTGGACAGGACCTACGACCTGTGTAGCAGGCTCCGTATGTACATACTCCAACCCCTACTATTCGCAGGTCAGTTAAATTCTGTTTAACTACTATTATTATATCATGCGCGTTAACATCTGGTGTTATTTAGTGCCTTCCAGGGACATCGACAGGGCCTACTAGTACTAAGACAAGCACCACTTCTAAATCAACCAGCAGTACAGCGACCACATCTACCTCTAGCTCAACTGGTAGCGGGAGTTTGCCTAGCAGTTTTAGCTGGAGTTCCAGCGGAATATTAGTCTCTCCTAAGTCGGATTCTCGCAATATCGCTGGCATCAAGGATCCCTCTATTGTTTATTACAATGGACACTACCACGTCTTCGCAAGCACGGCATCGGATGCTGGGTACAACATGGTGTACCTGAACTTCACCGACTTTTCTCAAGCGCCAAACGCCCCCTTTTTCTACCTCGACCAGTCTGGTATTGGCACTGGATATCGCGCTGCTCCTCAGATCTTCTACTTTACCTCACAGCGTCTTTGGTACCTCGTGTTCCAAAACGGCAATGCCGCATACTCCACAAACACCGATATCAGCAATCCAGCTGGTTGGACTGCGCCAAAAACCTTTTACAGCTCAATGCCAGCCACTATTAAGAACAACATCGGGAGCGGCAGCTGGGTCGATATGTGGGTGATTTGTGACTCTTCAAATTGTCATCTTTTCTCCTCCGACGACAATGGTCACTTGTATCGCTCGCAGACCTCGCTTTCTAGCTTCCCGAGTGGAATGAGCGAGCCAGTCATTGCGATGGAAGACACTTCTAATATATACGCTCTTTTCGAAGCGTCTAACGTTTATCACGTCAATAACGAGTACCTCTTAATCGTCGAGGCCATTGGGAGTGACGGTCATCGTTATTTCCGTTCTTGGACTTCGCCCAGCATCTCAGGCACCTGGACGGCTCTCGCCGATACAGAATCCGATCCCTTCGCTCGCTCTACCAATGTCGCGTTTAGCGGCACAGCATGGACCAAAGATATAAGCCACGGGGAGATGATTCGTAGCAGCTATGACCAGACCTTGACTATCAGCCCTTGCAGCATTCGCTATCTCTACCAAGGCGATAATCCCAACGCCACTGGCGATTATAATGCTCTCCCATGGCGACTTGGTTTGCTCACCCAGACTAATTCGGCTTGCTAATTTTTCTAGGAAGGTTTGCAAGTAGTATAATTGTTAGCGACACGAAGTTCGTGGATGAGTAGAGATCTTTTATAAAGGACATATAGTGGTACTTGGCGCAGGATGATCGAGAGAAGTATAAATCTAATACAGTAAATTAGTTGAATATGAATATTCGGACTAAGACTATCCTGAGAAATACTCCATCGTCGCAGGCCTAAGCCACGCTTTGTTGTGACTCATGCTCGCGAGGGTCCAGACTATCTATCTATCTATTATAAAAAACACAAGGGTTTTTTCTCACGGAGATAAACGTCAAAGACAAATGTCACACATAAACGTCTCACATAAACCGTCACACATAAACGACAAGGCGGGCCCGTGCGAAGCACGGGTCCGCTGCTTGTATTATAACAACAGCTCGGTTTTTTCTCACGGGGATAAACGTCAAAGACAAATGTCACATATAAACGTCACACATAAACGACAAGGCGGGCCCGTGCGAACCACGGGTCCGCTGCTTGTTTAAGTAAAGGAGGGATCGTGCACGCCTGGGCCATGGGCCCCAAGTCACGTGCATCTAACCCTAACTCTCTGAATGAAGACCTGCACAACACCTGAAGTCGAACAGCATGTGCCGCGACTTCCATCCTCCATCCCGTCGACGAGTACTGATATACTTCTGTTCACAAGACAGCGCATCAGTAACCGCATGCGCACTCACAACCGCGGATGACGCTTAGCGACACCATTTGGACACGATTACATCCTCCTCATGAGGCATATACTTCCGCTCCACCATATACTTCCGCTCCACCAACTGGCGCAGCCTGCCTGCGAAAGGACCACTGCCCCTGATACGGGTCTATATCTCGTCCCTCTCGTCTTCCACGTACCAGTGTAGGAAACACTAGAACTCGTAAGCGGACTTTCCAACCGAGGGTATAAGGCGAGACGAGGGCGACTGCGGTGAGATCGATCTCGACGTGTTTCTGGGATACGGACTCTGGCGGGATACGAAGAGATGGTCCTCATCTGTAAGTTTCCCTGCTCTGATTGCAAACTGAAATCTGGATTCCCACTGAATGAAGTTATGCAGTACGAACCTCAGACTCAACAGCCAAAACCATCGTCGACAGGACACCAACCTCCCACCAACTGCAATTGCGACATCAGCGGCACCGGGTACTACCATATCTCAAGTAAAATTACTATGGCGATGCGTAGGTCAACTCCCTCCTCAAACGAAAACAATGCGTGGTACTCTATGTCGCTTCAGGATCTCAAATGCCCCAGCCTTACGCTCGTCTCCTAGCACCACCATCCCAGACGCCAACGGATACCGATACGCCTAAGCAAGTTCTACCACGCCCCTTTCGTTCACTCGTTCTTCCTCAACTTCTTCGACCAAAGAAGACGCCTACCAAGACGGCGACCCGTGGAAGGTGCGCCTACCAAGACGGCGACCCGTGGAAGGTGCATCATCCTAGGGGATCCCCAACTTGCGGTGAGTGCTAGGTTTCTCTTATCCCCTTCTCTCGTTCCCTTCGTTGGTGCACCCATCTCCTTATCTCTTACCCTCCATTCCTCTCTCTTCCATGTTGTTGCAGTCTCTTTCGCCCTCCCACGGTGTCCCCAATTCTCTCCTGCCACCTTCCGTCCCTTCCTCCCATTCTCACTTCGCCTTTCTCGTTCTACCTCTTCCCTACTCTCGCTATCCATCATCCACCCCCCCTCCCCCCCCCCCTTCCCCTCACTTGGCCTCCCCTCACTCCTTCAAAGTTCCCACACTTACCCCATCGCACCCACAGGCATAAACGTCGCAGTCCAATTTTCCGCCCTCCCTCCCTCATCGAGTACCGGCAGGAAAGCGTAATCGGCGATGAATTTAAATGGATGGATGGAGCTGTGACATGGACGAGGATGTTTTTTCGAGGGCAATTATCGGTGGGTGAGCACTTTCTTTTCTTCTCTTCGGCGCATGCTGACGTGAGTCTTGGCTTACAGGCATACCGCTCGCTCCGAGTGGCACCGGCACCTACAATGAAATTCTTTCCCGTCCCCCACTTCAAGAAAGAGGCTACACTGATTTGTGCAGGCAAG
Source organism: Mycocalia duriaeana (assembly GCA_036937075.1). Lineage (NCBI taxonomy): Eukaryota > Fungi > Basidiomycota > Agaricomycetes > Agaricales > Nidulariaceae > Mycocalia > Mycocalia duriaeana. Next base: position 76 of record JASFDC010000184.1, on the reverse strand, counting down.
ATTGCAAGGAGACAATGGTAAGTTTGAAGTTTCCTCGTTCTCGTTGGTCGCTGTCTTCATTCTAAAATCCTTGAAG
>JASFDC010000183.1:0-13319 GCA_036937075.1 Mycocalia duriaeana | reverse complement strand
CGATGTCATCGATCACCTTGAGTCTTGATGGAAAGCTTGGCATGGGTAGAAAAATACCGGACTCCATGTCGCAGATCTTTTAGACCGCCTCGGAACAAATTAGATCAGAAACTATGAAAACATTAAGAGGGCGGAAAAGTAGCGGGTGAGGATGATGACCTTATGGGGCCGAGGCCCGGTGAGCTGAGCAGACCTGTCTTCGTAGTGGACTAAAGAGCGGTGAGCGATCAATGATTGGTGAGCTGTCACACCAACACGTAATGTAACGTCACGTGGCGTTTTCAGACAATACATATTCATCAACTCTTCCGCGTCTCAATTGAACACGGCGACTACGACAGACTACTACCCACTGCCTACTTCTTCTTTATATCTTCTAATACGTCTTGGATATGTATCTCAGTATCATGATTCCAATGAAGATGTCTGCAAGAAATCTTTCGTCTGACCGCCTTCCGGTAGCTCTCAAAAAAACTCATACTAGGAATCTATCTTGAGGCTCATCAAGATGAGTCCCCGTTGGGTACGCTTCATGGTAAGCTCCAGTCAGAAAAGTATACATCTCCTTGATGTCCGGGCACATTGGTCAACCACTGTCCACCTGGCTGATACAAGCATAGCGACTGGGAAGTTATGATTTTGTGGTGGGTCATGGAGAAGGGGAGTACGTCGAAGCTGCTGGGTACGTACACACTCAATCTCTCAGGTCATCTGAGGCATCTTGCAGAGCGGAGGGAGAGATGTTAGTCTGCCACACGTGGTAGGGAGTTTTTATATCTACTTACTCTCCTAGTCTACGAACCGCTCATAATGTCGCTAGCTCTACAGTGCCACTACAAGTTAAGCCGTCTACCTGACTCCTGGATTATCTGTCTCCTCGTTTCGAGCTAATTTTATCGGCGAGCTCTGCGGGATGATCCAATTCCTCCGCAGAGCCAGTAGATCTTTGTCTACGCGATGCTTATCCTCGTTGTCAAACCAGATCGATCTATCGACTCTAACTCACGTGGAATATGGGTACTCTTTCCGAGTCATAACGACTAAGGACATCCATCTCCCCTATACATACGGAAGTAATCCTTCGTGCGAGGTTCAGCGTCCAGAGCTCTGGAAATAGGCCACGGAACATCTACTAGTCAAAGGGAATAGAACGACGTCATCCTTCCCTGATCTTCATAGCTCTAGCCCTAACTGCCTCTGGGCAAACATCCGCAATATTGATCCCGCCTTCTCTGAAAGCCACTATACGTACATCTCATATTATCTTTCTCTAGATGCGCAGATGACGCCGTGTACAAAGGAGGAATGCCCGTAGCACAGGAGACGTGGTGGTATTGGATGAGGAACTAGATACACGCGAGGCGTACATTTATCTCCCGATCATGTGTCATATACGAATATCGCACTACCACAGCGGATGCATGGTTCTACTCCTGGTTACCACTATCCACTCGCTCTCGCTGGTGCACAGTCTCTTCTACTAGACCGCTAGTACCTTCGGTCGGCTTATTGGACGTGCCTCCCTCCTTCGCCAGTTATTGCATTGCATTTCATGCATCCACTTCTCCCTCACCTCTTGTTCTTAGCAGGTTGGGTCGAGGATAGGCACATCGTTTTCTGGAAGCTGACTTTCGCTTTACAAGATTAACGCTGGCAACTCTGCTGGCGCCGGGTCATAGGGAGGAGGTGGAAGACCGACAGGTGGACCATTAGATCAGCTTGGGATGGGATACATTTGGAGTTGGGAAAGCACGTAGTAATACGAGAGCGGATTTTCTCCGGGTTTCGACTACTATCCTCCTGTTGACGAAGAGCACTCACAGTGGTATGCACATACGGTCGTCTTCACAACCAATTCCTGCGCCTTGGCCTTGCCGTCTGCTCTGGTTCACCTGTCTACCATCTCATCCCAGCAGGCGATTTTGCCCTTCAATTATTTAAAGTTACCAATAAAAAGATGAACGATGTCAAGAATTAGTCGAATATCATTGTCATTTCGTTGAATACCTCAAACTATTGATTACAGGATGAAGAAACAACTTGGACGCCAAAGCGGCAAGGAGATATAACAGATCAAGTAATTGTAGAAGAATGTAACGATGCTAGACATTGTCATCCATTAATAAGTACTTCTAATTATCACACCCAATGGGTTCTCCACCCTCGTATTCATCGACGCACTCTTCTTCCACAGCCATCTGCTCAACCAAGTTTACGTCGATACCCGCAACTGCCCCCACATTCCCATGGATAGTAACATTTTCGCATTCTTCCAAAACTTCCGCAATCCTATCTACATCCATAAGTTCAAATTCTTTCGCCTTGTCTAAAAGTGCAAGAGCATCCGGCACATTGCTAGCAATGATACGGCTCCCACCGTGTGCTGATACATTTGCCCCTCTTGCAATTACAATATTTTTCGCTTTTCGGGCAACCGTAGCTTTCATTAAGCGACGAGGGCGAGCGGCGTTTACGGCATCCTGGTTGACTTGGGCTGCTGACGCTACTCAGGCATCTACTAATACAACACTGATATGTAAGTAAGCTTACCTGATGCTTTATTGGCAGTTGGTGCTTGATGTTTTGGTGTTTGGAATACAGATTTCTCTGTAGCACTGGACTTCGAAGTGGTATTGGACTTCAAATCGGAAGACATGATACTGGCGCAGTTTTTGAGCTGGAGGAACAAAGGTGTTTGAGTTATTATCATTCTTGGGATACTGCCTCTTTATACTTGCCTATATTACATGATAGCTCAAAATGGAAAAGATTAAATCTGTGAAACGGAACTTCGTAGTCGGTCCGAGCCAACTGGAAACCCACTAGAAGCTCACAACAGCATGAGAACTATGCAAGAATGCTGTTGTAACAGTGTCAAGTGAAGAGGCCATGAGGCGCTGAAAAGATACGAGAACAACCTATCCATGCTATAAAATGCTGTAAAACCTATCTTTACTAGTACTAGTACCAGTAATCTCCGTTATTTCTCTTTCAGTCAAATGATGCCACTATAAGATTACAACAACATGAAAACGATGGAAGATAAGTTCTTTGACCGCGAAGAGTCCACAAGGCGCTGAAGGAAACATTAGAAAAGGTATTGATACCAACATGAGGACCACAAAGCAACGTTGCGACGTTGAAAAGCCTAGCTATGATTTTTCGGCTTCACGACCTGTGAGAGCGTGGCCTAGGCGTGCCAAGACGCATTTTTAGCAAAACACGTGCAATCCTCGCGCTAAAATGCCACATCGACGTGTCTCTACATAGCGCCCATTAATATGTGGCAGGTTGTGACCAAGCATCGACAAAACAAGCTTGCAGCTTGACCCCGGCTTCAATATAATCTTCATATTGGTAGCTAGGCAATTGTTGCCGATCAGTGCTTGATACATTTGCTCCTCATTATGATCATATAATGTTACGCTACAGGTAAACCACGAATATTCTGCTATAAGTATGTGTTAATTAAAGTTTTAATGTTGAAACATTTGCGACTTTTTGAAACTATTATAAAAGATATAAAAGCTAATATTAGCGATGCATGAGCATGCTGCAATAGCTGCTAGTTTTATTTCTAAATTGTAACAATGATGGTCCAAAGGACACCGCTAAGTTTATATTGCTATTTATACTTTGAGTACTGTTATTCTTAGACCTTCAATAGTTCAATAAAAAATTGCGTCGTAGGATGCAAGAAACAATATACCGAGCAGTACTGGTTGCTACCTGGTAGAAATACAATACGCATAAAAATGTCTGTAGTAGACTAAAAGCAAGTAAAGTAAATATCTCATTCACCAATTCGTCGGTGGGCATCATTGTCACATCTACGTACAGCAAATTCGCGTCACTCTGGCGTAGTTAAGTGGTGCGCGGCGTTTATGGCGCGCATAACATGTGGCTGGAGCGTGCATTGGCTTGCAGAAGTTTGACAATGCTTGGCACTTTTCGAGGTACACAGCCACTGAGGCGTGCAGACGGCGTGGCGAGCGTGCAAAATCTATCATTAGTCACAAAGTTTCAACAAGTAATCCCATATAGCAGCTCATGTACAGCCTCTATGTATTTAAATTTACTGGCTAATTCGGATAGCTTATATTGAAGTTCACGACGTTGCACATAATATCACGGGCACGTCGCATGAGAATATGGTAATAAGCGCTTAAAGGGCTAGAAGGAAGGCTTAGCCACTTCGAAGCAGTCTGCCCAGTGGTAAGTCTATTTACTACCATCCACATCAATTAATCCCTTCAATTTGAGCTTATCAAAGATACTATGGCACTCAGTGAATATCTTGCCAAGTCTAGAGGCGGCATTTCCCGCGAAGTGTGTACTCGAGTACTCTCATAGTAAAGCAGCTTAAGCAAGATACCTTAATAACTCCCGCCTCCCAAACAGTGAGAGAGCTGTGAAGGAGACGCTCCGAGACGCTCTCGGTATCGTGGCACTTGCATCTTCTTTACAACTTCAAATCCTAAACCCACCATCGGTCAGAACAGACTCGAGGCAAAGCACTGATAACCCGAATGATGAAGAGGGGGGAATTTTGAGTTGAGAACGATGACATGTTGTGCTGCACTTGCAAGTGATGAATATAACTGATTTTGAATTAAGAAGATCCCATGATTGTTGGCCGCGTAGAATGGTATCAGAAGCCATCGGAAAAGCTACTTGTAGACCCAGGGTTTTCCCCCCCTCGCTGTTGTGTCTCATATCGGGCTATTTACTACCACGATCTCTCCCCTAAAACTGGAAATACTCAGCGATGCTTGCCGAGGAAATTGGGTGAAAGGTGGACGAGCTCTGCCTGATATGACACATCATGACAGCCCCGTCGTATAGTGTGGTACGAAGATATGGACTGTACGGATAACTCAGACTGGTTGAGACATGGTACGTTGGCTGGGATCCGGTGGTGGAACTAGGTGGATTCCTTGGCATCGTCGGTATTCAAGCTGGATATATGGTGACGAGTAGGCTGGTGGCGGGAAGGAGCGATGGAGGGTTAGGCTACGAAGATGCACCACTAAATGTTGCTGGTGTACTTCCTTCCCCGCCTGAACCTCCGCTCACGCTGTAGCTAATTCCCAAAAAAAGCAGGCACGTGATCCTCTTTCAAGGGCGAGATTTCTTTAGAATAGCGAACCGGATTGCAGGGAAAAGCTGGAGAGCAAGAGTGGAGTTGGGGACAGCGAGTAGAAACCGGTATAAGGTGTTCCCGGGGGCACGCGAATGCGACGAAGTTGGTCGAGGAGGTTTGATGACCGTGTCGAACGGTAAGGAGACCCGGAATGTAAACTTGCAAGGGGAGACGATGGATAATAATGCGCGGAAGAAAAAGATGACGCAAATGTGAACTTGAAGAGAGGAAGAAGCGATTGGAGATGAGGATGTTGGATGTGGATGTGCGGGCAGTTGGGTGAAGTGTTAGTTGTAGGACTTGAGGTCAAATTTGCTTCCTTCCCGCTGAATGGTATGAATGAATGTTCACAGGATGACGCTAGGCGTGGTGTCTCTCTCGACATGCAGAATTCCCTCCTCCTGTCCATCTCTCAAGTTAGGACGACATCTACCTTCCTTTTCTGTTCATTGCTTCTCGTTAGAAGCGTCACTCTCCCATACCTCCCCGATCTCACCACAGTCTGAATCCCCAAGACCAACACTCACATCCTGCCCCACATCAAATCCACATACCCAGTCTCACTTTCAATTCCACTAACAGACGAAGTCACACCAACCCGGCGCTTTCCATGCTCATCCCAATGGCTACCACTGAACAGAACTACTCTTTTTCAGGAGGAGCTAACGGGGCTAGGCCTTGGATGTAAACGGGCAGGGGAGATGGATAACGGGTATAAGGTGGTAGAGAACTTGTATGAGGGGATAGTGGGAGAGGAGACGGTGTGGATGTGGGTGTAACTTCGTTATTTGAGCTAGAGGGAGACAGTATACAGCCGTTCTCGAAGGGACTAAAATACCGCAACATGATTCCGAGACGACATGGGCCTTCGTGCTTGTTTCCCAGTTGTACGAAGACAAAGAGTTGGGGGGAACGAATAAGGTACTGGCCTTTTCCTTGTCCTTGAAAAACATCCAGGCACTGATGAAGTAGGAAGGGATGAGGTGCACGGATAAGCCAGTGGGAAAGAGGCAAAGGTTACTGAAGGTGAAGGAGAGGCAAGGCGTGTCTGATTGGTGGTGGAATGAGGAGGAGAAGGCAGTCGTCCACATGAAGGGGATTTAGAGGTTGAAGGGGTTGACCATCAATGGGTTTTGCGTAAGGGAGGAGGTCTTGCCGACACATCTCCAGCGGTTTCCTCCGAAATGAAGACGTAGAAAGATTCCGGGTGATTTTCTTCAACGACTGAAGGCTGTTTAGAAGAAACGTCAAACATTGGGAGTAATGATGGGCTCATGAGTCACCATTGTTGACGAGTACGTCTCCGAACCCCTGTCTTCTCAGCCCCATCCACTTTGTTTGGGTGCGCCGGCTCATATGCAGCTCTTTTAGTATGAAAGCCTTTACCCCCAACAGCCTTCTCATTCCATCTCATGCTAAAACTCCTCATTCACGCGAAAGACTTATACTGTTGCATTGGATCCATCGCGTAGGTTAGCAAGCAAAGCAAAGGGAGTCGGGACGCGCCTAAAGATACTTACTGACACACGTTTACATAAGCTACCTGTTATAGCAATTGATACCATCAATGACCATCATTTGCTGTTCTCTGTCACATTAGTCGCCGCTTTACAGGCCTATGTTGCCGTCACCTTCCGCGTCTCAAACGAGCATGGCGACTACGACAGACTACTACCCACTGCCTACTTCTTCTTTATATCTTATAATATGTCTTGGATATGTCTTAGTATCACAATTCCAATGAAGATGTCTGCAAGAAATCTTTTGTCTAACCGCCTTGCGGTAGCTCTTGAAAAAACTCATACTAGTAATCTATCTTGAGGCTCATAAAGATGAGTCCCCATAGGGTACGTGGTTGTCAAATGTTCCGGGACGTCAAGGAGATGTATCTTGTTCTAACTGGAGCTTACTATGAAACTGTCCACGCGGCTGATACAAGCATAGCGACTGGGAAGTTTAAGGAATATATGATTTTGTGGTGGGTCGTGGAGAAGGAGTGTACGTTGAAGCTGGTGGGCACGTAAACACTCAATCTCTTAGGTTATTTGAGGCATCTTACAGAGCTGAGGGAGAGATGTTTGTCTGCCACACGTAGTAGGGAGTCATATCTACTAACTCTCCGCGTCTAAGAACCGCTCATAATGATGTCAGCTGTGCCGTGCCACTACGAACTACGCCGTTCTACCAGACTCCTGGATTATCTGCCTCCTCGTTTAGAGTGGAATCCATCCACGAGCTCTGCGGGATGATGTACTTCCTCCGCAGAGCAAGTAGATCGTTGTCTACGCAGTGCTCATCCTCGTTGTCAAACCAGAACGATCTATCGACTCTACTCACGTAGAATATGGGTGCCCTTTCCGAGTACTAACGGGTAGGGACATCCATCTCCCCTGTACAGTCGGAAGTGACTCCTTCATGCGAGGTTCAGCAGCCAGAGCTCTGCCAATAGCTGACTGAACATCTACTAGTCAGAGGGAATAGAACGACGCCATCCTTCCCTCTTCTTCATAGCTCTAGCCCTAACTGCCTCTGGGCGAACATCTGCATTATTGATCCCGCCTTTCCCGAAAACCGGTATACGTACATGCCATATATTCTTTCTCTAGATGCGCGGATGACGTGGATGCATGGTTCTAGTACTCCTGCTTAGCTTCGTCCACTCGCTTTCGGTGGTGCTCAGACTCTTTCACTGGACTGCTAATATGTCTCCACAGGCTTATTGGATTCACCTCCCTCCCTCCCTATCAGTTCACTCCGTGTATTGACTGCTACCTCACACCTTGTTCTTAGCAGGTTCGGTCGAATTGTTCTGAATAGCTGACTCTCGTTTTACATTGGTAAGCACTGGTAACTTTGCTGGAGCCGTGCTATATGGAGAAGGCAGATGAAGAGGGGAGGAACATTAGAGTAGTTCGGAATGGGACACTTTTAGAGTTGGGAGCCGGGTAGTGATAGGAGAGCGGATAGTGACGAAAATGTAAACTCTAGGGATTTTTGACCAGTCTCTCTAGGAACCGATAACTATCCTGCCACTGAAAAGAGCACTCGCAGTGATATCCAATTACCGTCATCTTCACTCACAATTCCTGCGCCCTTGCTTTGCCCTTTACGCTGGTTCATCGGGTCCACCATCCCATCCAAATAGGCGACAATTATTTAACGTTATCTATATCTCATCTTATCTTATCGGAATTTACCTTATGATTTTTTGCCACTTAAACTGTTAGAATTAATCGAGTATCATTGCATATCGTTAAACACCTCAATCTATCGCTCAGAGGTTGAAGAAACAACTTGAACGCTAAAGCTTTTCGCAAATATAACAGACCAATAAATAGCAGGAAGAATGTAACGATACTGGACATTGTTTTCCATTGATAAGTATTTCTAATTATCACACCCAATGGGTCCTCCACCCTCGTATTCATCGGCGCACTCTTCCTCCACAACGATCTGCTCAACTAAGTTTACGTCGACACCCGCAACCGCCCCCACACACCCCTGGATAGTTACATTTTCGGCTTCGTCCAAAACTTCCGCAATCCTATCTACATCCATAAGTTCAAATTCTTTCGCCTTGTCTAGAAGTGCAAGGGCATCCGCCAAATTGCTAGCAACGATACGGCTCCCACCGTGTGCTGATATATTTGCCCCTTTAGCAACAGTTATATTTTTCGCTTTTCGGGCAACCGTTGCTTTCATTACGCGACGAGGGCGAGAGGCATTGGCTGCTGGTATTTAGTAGATGATTGAGTAGCGATACAACACAGACATGAAACTAAGCTTACCCGATGATTTATTGGCGGTTGGATTGGAAGACATGATACTGGCCCAGTGTTTGAGCTGGAAGAACAGGGATGTTGAGTTACTGTGTTAATGCGATAATGCCATCATTGTTTTATAGCTCTACAACAAAGCATTGATGCTGTAGAATCTATCTTTAGAGCAATAATCTACACGCATTTGTCCTTCTAAGCCGCCTAATAGTAATATACGGTGTGATAGGGCATCCTGTACCACTGCGGAGAGTGGTTGTGCCGAAGATTAGATAGTGCGCTCGTACATACATAGCCACATATACTAATAGTAGCACGTGGCAGTGCTGGGGAACGCCTCGCTAGCCTCGTGTCCGAAAACAATACATTGCCTGCCTCATGTCTACCGCATGCATCAAATGGGTCTATCCCAACGGTTTTACGTAAAACAACCACCGAAAAGGACAATGTTGCAACGTTGAAGAGCCTGGCACATTCCAACAGAAAAGGCAGTGCCAGAGAAGTGTATGCTTTTCGCAACCTGGCACTGCTAGCGAACTGCTCACGCGGCATATTGAAACACAACTAAGGACTTTAACTTATGAACTGTAATTGCCTACAGATTGTTCACTATTAAAATAAGTTCGTTAAGTTTCGTTTTAGCTCAGTATAGGGATTGAAAAATACTCAACTTCAAGACTTCTCAGGCCCGTAAAATAAACAACTGTTCACCAATTTAGTATATAGCAAATTGTAGGAAAGTATCGGGCAAATTAGCAATACCTCAAGCTTTCCTAAATACATATAGTAAGTATTATCAACTCAACAGTGTCTACTAGATACGATGAGTCTATATGAGATTAGCATTAATAGGATAAGACTTGATAGTAGAATAAGATTAGTACGGTGACCCTCTGACAGTATAATTAAAAATTACTAGCCAGCGGATTATTATGCTATCTACTCTATGGTACGCATGTATCAAAAGAAATACGATTGCAACATGTTTACTATTGCAGTCTGTTTACTATTGAGCAAATTACTAAATAGCAATGGATTGACCTAAATGGCAATGCATCAGTCCATCAGGCGCTCGTATGAGTTGAGAACACGGTGTCGGCGAGATGTCTCGTTCAAACGCTGTTTACTGCTTAGCGCGTTTTGATCAGTAAGGTTTTGGGGGCGCCAGCTATTACTTCACGAATTAAAAAACAGCGTCACATAATATATGGAAAATGTGTATCGCACCTAACGTACATCCTATTGTTAATGATAGAGCGACAGTCAGACTGAGCAACCAATCCATTGGTTATTCTATTAAAGCTAGTACTGCTATCTGATAGGTTGAATGAATCAATTATTATGATGACACTTCTGGGTTGCCTCTGCAACTTTCGACGTGCAGTTACGTGCTGCGGGCTCCCAAATGCCAAGAATTTGCACTGCAGGGCCAAAATATTGTAACAGCTCGAACGCTTCTGTCACTGCCCCGACATAAATAGTTCATTTGACCTATTTATAGTTGACATGAGGCGTGCGATGCTGGTGACAATTTTGCGCGAGTCTGCTGGGCACTGCTGGGGCCCTTTTGCCACTGCATCTCTCTTACGGCAAGGCTTGGCACTTTTCGAGGTACACGGCCACTGAGGATTGTAGATGGCGTGGCGAGCGTGCACAATCCGGTATAGTACTGTATCAATCAAAATTATTCGTATGAGGGTGTGACCTGGGAAAGGTTGGACGAATTTGTAACCTATGTCCCATGTCACGACACGGCTGGCCGGAGTAGAAAAATCGGCCAATCTGGCCGATCAGTATCATAAACACTGCATAAAAATATTTCTGACATGCTCATATTTACTAATGTCGGAATAATATATACTTCTTTTTCGAAATTTTTTCTTTGCTCAAGTACTATCTTTATATTTATGAAACAGTCAGACATGGAAAGAGTGCAGAAGCGCCAGGCCCCAGCATACTCAAAGCTATAAGCAGATCTGACTCTTCTCACAAAGCCGATTATTAGAATTCGGAGTCCCAAAACAAGAATATGACATGGTGCTTGCACAAACACTGCCTCCCGGAGAAGAATCCATGTGAATATTGATATGTAGCACACACTCTCTGTTCTAGCGCTCTTGGAGGAATTAAGCAAACAAGAAATATCACGCATAGAGTTGACTCAAATGAAGAAAAGATGTACAAGTGAGCAGGGATCTATCAATTATTCACCAATTTATACATTCCAGAAACTGCATTCCTTGACTTCTGTAAGTATGCATTAGCCCTACCGGTGAAAAAGACTTGTAAGTTTTTTCGCGCTCCATTGTGGCTAGTTAACGTAATAAATTCGTGTTCGAGTGGTGCTATTATCAACGGGCAGTCCGAATGTTGCAGCGACAGCTACTACCGCCGCTTGCCATTCGAACGTCGAATTTGTATGCAACTCTGCATATGGTTGTTAATCGTAATCAATCAGCCTTCAGGTTAGACATTGCATGAATGGTTAATAATTGAAGTATTCTTTATTTAGGCAGGCGAAATCGAGCGTTTCTTGCCGATTTTAAAACCTTACTACAGTTTAATTCATTCATATTAAAAACGTAGAAGGAGCACTATACTAAACGCATTCAGTTTAAAGAAGTCGTGAACGCCAATTGTTGCAAATACATGACTCCATAGACAATGTCGACGGGATTTCGGAACTGCTTAAACAGCTAGAATGAAAGTTTAGCCACTTCGAAGTGGTTTGGCCATCCTCATCAATTACCCACTTCAATTTCAGCTTAATAAAGATTCTACGGCACTCAGTACATATCTTGCCAAGTCTGGAGGCAGCATTCCCTGCGAAGTGTACTCATAGTACGTCGAAACTTAAAGAGCTGTCGATTTCTGGATCCCTCTTAATCTTTCCCTGGTGTCTGGGTTCGTCTCAGTCCCGCCCTTTCCCAATCATTAAATTGAGTGAAAGCATAAGATATTTAACTATTTTATGAATTAGATAGATATTGCAAAATCAATTTCTTTCATTCACTCATCCTATATGGTATCATTTCGTGGTGGTATCATAACCTGTATGCATGGCTACAATACTCTGCATTGCATGTTATGAAAAACCTGTCTGGAATCAATGTAAGCAATGAAATAAAATCAAACCGTTATACATATATGTTACGTTAGTTGTTAAAACTAACAAAGACAAGTTAGCATCACAGTCGTCCTCAGGGTGAAGACCATGCCTTTACTTACATTTACCATCTGGTTCAGATCATACAATCCACCTACACTCAACTGCGGCAACTGCTGATACTCATGCTTCAAAATGGCCCTCGTACTCTGCAACGCTTGGATATAGCTTTGCTGGGGATTCGCATTCATCGATCGAATGAAGGCATAAGACATTGCACCCGTCGCCGCCCCATCAATACTGGTGTCAGCGCTCGTCTGATCATCCCTGCACCCAGACCACATCCAGACGTCCTTCCCCTCATTCTTCCAATCCTCTACGAAATGTTCTTCTCCAAGTCCATGCTCGTCAACTGTCCTGTGTTTGAAGCCCGCAAGGAAAGACTTGGCTCCACCTAAGAGTTCCTTTGCTTCTTGAATTTTGGACATGGAGAATCCTCCTTGGAGCAGGTGAGAGGCGGAGTGCATAAGTTGCATGCCTTGCGAGACGGAATCGAGAAGTTTTACTTGTCCTGATGAATCTGCCATGTAGACGTAGGGGAGCTCGACAGCGGAACCTGAGTGACAACAGTCGAAGAGGATTGTGAGGCGGACACCAGCGAGGAGCGGGGAGACAAGGACGCGATGGAGCTGTAGGTAGGTTGGTTAAAGTCATATGAGGACAGTAGACTGATAACTGACGGTATCACTGGTAATCTGTCCATGGGATTGCCAGTCAAGTGGGCAAATAGTATCATCGAGACCGCTATCGCGATCGCCATCTGGATCCTTAACCTGTCCTCCATGTCCCGAATAACTCAGCCACAGACTATCGCCTGGATGATTACCCTCAACTAGCCATTTCATAGCTGCGAGCATATTTGCCCCGTTAGGCTCATATGCCGTACCCAGGTTATGCCGCTCGTCGGTCATCATGACCATGCTGTCGCCGGAGTGGGGGAAGCCCCTACTTTCGACCAGATATCGTTGGACGTTTTTAGCGTCGTTAACGCACCCGTTCAGCTCGTTTGCGGTACCGCTGTAGTTTATGCCAATTATGAGTGATTTGCGACGAGGCATTGATATGAGTTTTGATTAAAGGACGAAGAGCTCGGAGATGTATCGGAGCGTCTAAAGAGGGTTGATATGTTAGAAGGCAACCGATGGAATAGAAGAGAAGTAGGAACTCACATATTGATATCAGTATCGATCTTGCAATCAACAATATCTCACGGCACCCTAGAGCACCCCCGCAG
>JASFDC010000182.1:0-13432 GCA_036937075.1 Mycocalia duriaeana | reverse complement strand
CGGCTAATGAATGGCTTGTGACGTATGATTACTTCTCTGCCTCGATGTACTCAGAGGGCGAGTTCGCATTGAACCAATATTTACCCTATACCTTGGTGCCGTTTTATTCCCTCTTCCAAGAGAGAGGAGCTCCACGCATAGAGAGAAATCAAACCGACTGGGAGGTATGTTCTGTCGCTTCTATGTGGCACTGATTAGGCGGCGCTGAGATTTTTTTAGATGTTGCAGTTAACTCGAAACAATGAGGAAATTTACAAGTCATTGGCGCGTTGTTTGAATTCAGCGACGTTAAACACTGGCGGAGATTACAGGCATCTCATCAGCACACCTACCCTTCAGCTCGAATTTATGCCGTTTATCAACCGTATAATTTCTCCCCCTCTGAAACCCGTAAGCTTCATTAATAAATATACCTGCATTTTCATCTTCACATCGAACTGTTTTAGGCAAATAGCCAAGTGATCCGCCCCGGCGAACGTGCGCTACTTAGTCGCCTTGTGGACATAATGTCTTCCCTAGAGTTGCGGTTCATCCAGGAACGGGCAGAGGATGGCCAACTGTCCTATCGCTTGGATCCGTGAGTTGCATTCTTCCTATCAAGCATTTAGCACTCATAGCAACCCACAGCCCCATCGATGTGTTCATTACTTACGACGGAAAGCGAGCTGATGATATTGCAATCTCTCGCTTTGCGGTACGAAACTTGGTAGCTCAGGAAGTATGACCTGTTTTCCTTCACTATGATGAAATTGCTCACCTCGCATTTCAGATTGATGAAAGGCTGATGCGCAAGGAACAAATCATTGATAAGGGGAAACGAGGCAAACATAGCTTGCTCCAGACGTCCGAGTACGTGAACTGAAGGGGGAAAGTGTTCGCGATGCTAATTTGTGCTTTGTCGCTCAGATCCGACTCCAAAAGGCAGCTGTTTGGACAAAATACCCATGGCGAAGATACGAGCTCTAGTTTACCCAATAAGCGTTTGAAAATGACCAATATCGATGTTGATATAGCAGACAAAGTAATGCGTTGATTCTTATAATGCTTACACAATGCTCACGGCTATTCAGCCCCCGACAGATTTCTTTGGGCGTGCTGTAAATATCCTCTCCGCGAGCAGCACAAAATCAGCAGCGCGGAAAAATCTCCAGAAAAATTACCGGGTTTCCTATAGATATACCGAAGGAAACTCGGCGGCGGTTAGAAAGCCCGCTAAAGTTAATACGTTTTTATGAATGGAAGCCGTGTATTGGATGGTGCTCCTAGTGTATTTATGCTTTCGATACCATGATAGTTAGCGCTGCTCAATTTGTATAAACAGGATGCATTTTTCGTTGTAACATTGGCATATTGTGTATTTCATTGTAATGCAAGTTTGAGGTATAATCAAATTGTTCGTCAATACTCGTCACTTATTTAGACAATCCCTTTTTCAATAGAGATTGATTTAGATGACGAGGGGTGAATTTTAACACTTTGTGCTTGAATAGTGTTGCAGCAGCTAATTGAATGCTGCCCGTTACCAAGCCTTTGCACTCTCTACTACATTTTTAGTGTGGACCTAGACTTTTCACATCTCATGCTGTTACTTGATGACAGCTTTCTCTGTCGGAATCCTGCCAGCTCTTGCTGGACTTCATGGCGGTAAGTATTTCCATCAGGCTTAAATATATTATAGACCAGTCGCTGTCACAGGAATTGGCTCTTACTGTTTACAGTTGCAGCCAGCACGCTGTTTGCTGGGGTAATTTTGCAGGATCGTAAAAGGGTACGGAATACTCTGCTTATTATGTTGACACTTATACAGCGTCGCCTTGTTTTATTAAGGCTTGATTCGTTTTTTTCTTCGCTCCACCACTGTGCGGATACTTATAAAATGAGTTGACGGCTCTGATGTTCCGCATGGTAAAAGTATGCTTGACTCACTGGACTATTACAAGCTATTATCATTATCTGGTCGGGGCGCGGGAGCGCCATTCATGAGTCGGTGCGGGAATGAGAGTAGATGATGAATCTATCTCTAAAGCAAATTAGCAGTGACCGACCACTGCAAGTAGCGGCTTACCGTTCATACACCCTGTGCTCAATCCCTCTTCTATCACGTTCACTATGGCGACGGTCGGTATCTTATCCACGTTTAACGCGTTTTTTGAAACTCCTAAATCCGAAGATGAAACTGTGCCTCCAAGAAGAGCAGATGAGGCTCCGAATGACGATGCCATGGTGTCCGACTATAAAAGATGCCTCAGAGAGCAACTTGCCTACGACTTAGCAACAGACTGCTATACAACACAGAGTAGTGATTTCACTTTTCAAATTATGCAGAAGTCCGCGTAAGTGAGTCAGTAGCGAGGTTGAAGATCCCAGAAGTAAATTTGAAGTTGAGTGTTGACAACGTTGAAGGTGAAGAGGACGATGGAGAACAGTACCAAGTGTGACTATCGCGTCCCGTCACGTATTTGTGACAGGCCCGAAATCGCCGGATGTTGCCAGTCCGCCATGGCTACATACAGTACTCTAATGCAAGCCCATCCCTTCCACGATCTGTCCTTTCTAGCGTGCTGAATGGCTTCAACTGTTCCAAAGATACTGTCTGGAATAAAGCTTGTCCATCAAGACCCATTATATTATGGTGCTTCGTCTGTAATCTATGAAGGCATCTTTAGAGGCGAACGGGTTGCTATCAGGCGTTATCGCATGTATCTGATGCATAATGGGATAGATGTTCGTTCGAATACAGCTCTTAATTGAAGATAACCTGTACTGAAAAGCCCTCTAATCCCGGCTCTAGAAAATTCGAAAAGAAGTTGAAATTATGAACCGGGCACAAAGCCCTCATGTCCTTCATTTTCTTGGAGTGAACTCTGGGCTGTTTCCTGATCCCGTTATGATGCTCCCATGGATGGAGCATGGCACGATAAATCAGTACAGAAAGAAGAAAGGGCCGGCCAACATAAATATCGAAAGACGAGTAAGCTGCGCGAGGATTACCCTCTGCGTTCATTTATTCTTACTATTGCTAGATGACTGAGATTGCGCTGGGTATACACTATATCCATTCGTGTGATATCATTCATGGGGCTATAAGCAGTGTATGTCTCTCGGATTCTATTATTTTTGTCTTAATCACCTTTCTGTGTTCAAAGTCGACTATCTTCATAAAGCTTGACGGAAGCGCATGCGTAGGTGGGTTTGGATTAGCTGAAATGGTTGATTCCGCAACAGAAAGACAAGCTGAACAGAGGGGCTTTGCTGCGTCTGGGTCTAATAGCGAAGTAGCCCCAAACCCCAAACCTCGGAGTAGCCACTTTGCTGCTGATATGTATTCGTTTGGCACTATGCTCTGCGAAGTAAGGTTATGGTTTTTTTATTTGGCTGCATACATACTTATTATGAAACCTTATTAAGATTTATACAAGACATGGTCCTTTCTATTATATAGATCCCGAAATATCTCGTAATAGACCACAGCGACCATTGCAATACGAAGATGCTGGTATAGTCATCCCTGATAATATCTGGGATATGGTGTTAAAATGCTTGGAATATAATCGCCGTGACCGTTACTCCTCTGAAGATGTATGCGAATGTGTGGAAAAAATGAACCTCGAATGGAAGGTGGAGAACTGGGCTGTGATTGAAACACAGGTGGCGCATTGGCTCTACGACAGGAATGCGCCGTCTTTACTCTGGGTTGAAAATTCTACCTCAGGATCAACGACGTACATTTCCCGATGTATGGCAGAGCTTTGCGCTCGAGACGGCAGACTAGTCACAAGCATCTGGTTCATTCATGAAACTGGGCTAACTTTGAAAGCTGTTCTCACAAGCTTTATCATGCAATTCATGACTGCCTTCCCTGTAATTGAACATATAGTTCGACAAGTTTTTAATGATAACTCCTCCATACTCGATCCGCAAAACTCCGAACAACTTCGGGACATGCTCTCACATCTCGTGGTTGAACCGCTTTCGAGTCTTGGCAGCTCTAAAATTTCCGCGAAAGTCATCGTACTGGACTCTCTTGACAAATGTGATCAGTACTTTCAATCTTTTGCTTGGCTGACTTCAGATGTCTGGATTGACAGCCTGCTATGGCTTTCTGGAATTCTTCTAAAAGAGAAGCTCCCTTTACGAGTTTTTGTGGCAAGTTCAGCGGAAATTCACCGCAGAGCTAAACGAAACAATCCAGCATTTCCTGCTGTTTCTATCTTTCTCCATCCGCATGGTTCACTTGACTCGTCTGTTGACGGTACGCATTTTATAACATTTATGCGCACCATCCTCATGGTAGTCTATTTAGTATGGCAGGCGCTTCAAAACATCAGTTCTAGAGATTCTGGGATTAATAAAACCGACCTCGACGACGAAAATGCCATGTATGATATACCGGTTGAACTTGTTCGCGAGGTTGACGAGTGGTGTAAAAACGCGTCTAAATATAACACCTGCTGGATCAAATATCCTTCATTGACCTATGGTCGGCAATCGTCCCTTGTAAAATTCATCGCAGGCATGTGTCACCGGAGGCAAGCGCTTGCAGCTTGTATTTTTCCGTCTTCCAATTCAGTGAATGCGGCCAGCTTTTTTCCTACTCTCGCGTCCCAGTTAGGTGACTCGATTCCATGGATGAGGTCAAATATAGAGAAGGTTCTTGAAGGTCGAAGGGAAATAATGCTAGCAACTGGAGATACCGAGTTCTCTCGTGCTGTTATTTTGGAACCACTTTTGGCAGGAGACTATCGTCAGATGTCTCGACAAGTCATCATTGTCGACTCTCTGAAAGATGATTTAGTCTTACGGCAAATCAATTGGCTGGCATGCACTTTCCAAGATTATCACATTCCTATTCGTTTCGTTTTGACTAGCGATGTAGTATTCTTTAGTCACACCAACTTCAATTACCCCGACTTTGTGGATGCCATCTTCGTCCTGCAATCTCCCGAATTTGATACATGGACTTCTTCCAACTTGTTATTGGCTCCTGGGGATAATTTAAATGAGGAACACAGTCAACTTTTTACTTACGGAAATTTGCATATTTATAAGGTAGGAATTCTTTTGGAGTCTGCGACAGTACACTTGATGGCCAAATCAGAATTTTGTGCAAGTTTTAACAAGGAGAATATCTATGCATTATAGGAAGGACAGTACGTGAGTAATGTCTTTTTATATGGAATACAAGAAGTTGAGGGCGCGTAGACTCCTGAATGAGCTACAAAGCTGCTTAGACTATTTGGGCAACCTCAGCAAAGTGGACTGCCTTATAAACTCTGATGGTTGTCGTGCTAAGCTTCTGAAGGTATTTAGGTCGGAGCTGACTATTTTACAAGTTCTAATACAAAAAGTACAGATATCATCCTTAACCGGCTTGTCTGATCAAGCGGATCTAAAGGCAGCTCTTGCAGACGACGACAACGCGCTCGCTGAATTCTTCGGCGAATTGTTAAATAGCGAAGCTGACAAATCACGCATTCTTTCCTTGCGGAACGAGGAGGCGCTTTCTGTTCTGGACCTTCTGCAAGCGGTGAGCCGGGTCGCAGTCGCAGTAACTTGAAAACCATCCATTCAATATCTTTCAGGTCTTAGCAAGTGGAGCATTGAGAAATGCAGAATTGAATCGGAAAGCTCGTCGGGTCTTCATCAAGCTTTCACAGAATTCCGATATTATTCTCCCTTCGCAGACTCTAAATGGCTTGACTTTGTTAAACAACGGCGAGCCTGTGAATGGCGGAGGATATGCAGATATATTTCAAGCTGAATACGAGGGTAAGCTTGTTGCATTGAAACGTATAAGATTATATCTCGGCAAAGATGCTCGAAAGATACGACGCGTAAGTTTTCATAATTATTCAGGTTATACATGCAGAGTTATCCCTTTATAGGCCTTTGCCTCTGAAGCTCTTGTCTGGCAGCATTTGAAGCACCCAAATGTATTACCGTTCCTAGGCATTGATTCGGAGATGTTTGCTACATCTCTTTGCATGGTGTCACCATGGATGAAGCATGGAACTATACTAGATTTTCTTGCCACTATTGGAGTCTCGAATGTCAGCATCGAAGAACGGGTGAGCCGCTACCTGTTTTAGTTACTCGAGGGATTTAATCTCATCGAATTACTCAGCTGGTAGAAATCGCTGAAGGGTTAAGATATCTCCACTCCGAAGGTGTTATTCATGGTGATCTTCGCGGGGTACGATAATAATACTATTAGAATCTTTTGCGTTGTTCAATGGCATTCACAGGGCAATATTTTAATTGATGACAACTGGCATGCTGTGCTTGCTGATTTTGGATTAACAGCTTTCGGAGACTCTACATTGACCATAACTCATGATACCAATCCCCGTGGTACTATCAGATGGATGTCGCCCGAACTTTTTGATCCTGAAACTGATGACATCTCTGCGCTGAAAAAAACTGAGGCAAGCGACGTATATGCATTCGGCTGTGTTTGCTTAGAGGTATTAATTCTATTTTTTTTTTGCTGAATCTGCAAGCTTTAATAACATCCTGTGGCAGTTATACACCGGGCTTCATCCTTTTTCAGATATTGCCAGTGAGACAGCAGTAATGGCCAAGCTAGTTCAAGGGAAGAGGCCTTCCCTAGATGACTTCCGCATACACAGGCGCGTGCCAGTACCTGAAGATATTACCAGTTTGGTAGACCGGTGCTGGTATCGAAAACCCGAAACGAGGCCAACGGTGCAAGAAGCATTATTTATTATGTTTGAGTTGAATGGTCACAGGTAATGATAGGGGGATTTTTTAATGGATAATTGTTCACCTCAACTTCGTTGTAACCTCATTACAAATGGGTCCATTCCAATTCTCAGTATTCTCAAGCTCATAATTTGGCAAACGCTTTCTGTCAAAACATCTGTCCTGATTTGTACAACATGAAGTAGCTTAAAGTCGTTAACAGTGAGAATGATACTCCTCCATCAAATTTGCATGCCGAACTCAAGTCAATACCTCCACTCAACAAAAACAAGACTTCAAAATTCAAGGTAGCTCGATTGCAGGCCAACCGTCTACGTTTCGATGCAGCCAGCGCAACAGCGCATTCTATAAGGCCACATTATGGCCATTGCGTTGGGTTTATGGCAGAACTATAGCGAACAACATTGAATTGAGAATCCTTTATAACTTGATATGGGATCCACTGACATGACATTGCCGACTGTAAAGCAAGGTGGAAAGCTGAGGCAGGCTCATATCAGTAGGACAAGGTGGTGGAGGGGTATGCACATTTGCAAACACCTGACACAAATTTGACAATCAATGAGGAATTTGAATTGGCATGATGAAGTAGTAACAAATAGAATGCACCCACAGACTTCCAGATTACTTTAGATGAGCGGTTTAAAGGATGGCTCTGAGAGACTTGCTGGCCCAGGAAAGATGAAGAAGATCCTGCGGCTCGAGATGACTGAAAATTTCAAATAAAAGACCCATAGGCATTTCTGTCATTCCTCGAAGCTTCCCACGTCTTCCTCTAATGATCTTAGATGTGATCGTACTTTTAGCAGATGCGCTTGCAGGCGAATCCACCATCCGCCTTTTGCGACTTGCAGCAGTGGGTAGTACGAAGCCAGTGCTACTCATTATTGACGAAATTGATGGAGCGACAGGGGCCGGAGAAAGCGTGCGTCCAGTCTACGATTTGTGTGTTCCCTCCTCAGTAACTATATTTATCCATAGTCCAGTACATTCATCCATAAACTAGTTCAACTCATGTATGAGAAACCAAGAAAGAAACGTAAGTCTGCTTCTTTTACCGTTGTGCATCACTAAAAATATATGCAGAACGAGCGGGTTCGAAGCGTGATCCTAACGCAAAGCGGCCAATCCTTCGACCAATCATATGCATATGCAATGATCAGAATGCCTCATCCCTCGTGAAACTGCGACCTATATCATTTCAGGCCAGGCTCGCCAGGCCGGCAAGATATCCATACCGTTCGCCGCCTCAAGGAAGTTTGTGAACTAGAAGGCTTGAAAACTGATTCCAGAGCTTTAACAACACTAGTAGGAGTTGCTAAAGGCGACTTGCGTGGATGTTTAAATACATTGCAGGCATGCTGTCCATTTCGTATATGCATTTCTTTAGCTATTTCTAACACTGCATACAGTTTATTAAATCAAGAAATGAAGAGGTCACAGAATGTATGATTCGCGGCGCCACCAACGGGATGAAGGAAGCTGAAACTTCTTTGCTCTCGGTTCTGAACAATCTGTTTATGCCCCTTACTAAAAAGCGACTAAAGGGGCTTGCGACGGGGGAGGATGAAGAAGCCAAGTATGTTGCTCGTCTCAGCCAAGAAGTTGCGGGAAGTGGTCGAGAGAGTAGCATTGCCTCGGGTGAGTACAGAATATTTTGATCTTACTGCGACTGAGTCTCTATTCAGGATGTTTCGCCCATTACGCTACGCTTCGCAGGCACGACTCTAACTTCACCAGATATGAAGCGGCTAATGAATGGCTTGTGACGTATGATTACTTCTCTGCCTCGATGTACTCAGAGGGCGAGTTCGCATTGAACCAATATTTACCCTATACCTTGGTGCCGTTTTATTCCCTCTTCCAAGAGAGAGGAGCTCCACGCATAGAGAGAAATCAAACCGACTGGGAGGTATGTTCTGTCGCTTCTATATGGCACTGATGAGGCGGCGCTGAGATTTTTTTAGATGTTGCAGTTAACTCGAAGTAATAAGGAAATTTACAAGTCATTGACGCGTTGTTTGAATTCAGCAACGTTAAACCATGGCGGAGATTACAGGCATCTCATCAGCACGCCTACCCTCCAGCTCGAATTTATGCCGTTTATCAACCGTATAATTTCTCCACCTCTGAAACCCGTAAGCTCCAACAATAAATATAGCTGCATTTTCATCTTCACATTGAACTTTATAGGTAAATAGCCAAGTGATCCGCCCCGGCGAGCGTGCGCTACTTACTCGCCTTGTAGACATAATGTCTTCTCTAGAGTTGCGGTTCATCCAGGAACGGGCCGAGGATGGCCAACTGTCCTATCGCTTGGATCCGTGAGTTGCATTCTTTCCTATCAAGCATTTAGCACTCATAGCAACCCACAGCCCCATCGATGTGTTCGTTACTTACGACGGAAAGCGAGCTGATGATATTGCAGTCTCTCGCTATGCGGTGCGAAACCTGGTAGCTCAGGAAGTATGACCTCTTTACCTTCACTATGATGAAATCGCTCACCTCCCATTTCAGATTGATGAAAGGCTGATGTGCAAGGAAGAAATCATTGATAAGGGGAAACGAGGCAAACATAGCTTGCTCCAGCCGTCCGAGTACGTGGACGGAGGGGGGAAAGTGTTCGCGATGCTAATTTGTGCTTCGTCGCTCAGATCCGACTCCAAAAGGCAGCTGTTTGGACAAAATACCCATGGCGAAGGTACGAGCTCTAGTCTACCTAATAAGCGTTTGAAAACGACCAATGTGGATGTTGACATAGCAGACAAAGTAATGCGTTGATTTCTTATAATGCTTACAATGCTCACGGCTATTCAGCCCCCGACAGATTTCTTTGGGCGTGCTGTAAATATCCTCTCCGCGAGCAGCACAAAATCAGCAACGCGGAAAAATCTCCAGAAAAATTACCGGGTTTCCTATAGATATACCGAAGGAAACTCGGCGGCGGTTCGAAAGCCTGCTAAAGTTAATACGTTTTTATGAATGGCAGCCGTGTATTGGATGGTGCTCCTAGTGTATTTATGTTTCGATACCATTATAGTTAGCGCTGCTCAATTTGTATAAACAGGATGCATTTTTCATTGTAACATTTGCATATAGTATTTCATTGTAATGCGAGTTTAGGTATAATCAAATTGTTCGTCAATACTCATTACCTATTTAGACTCTCTCTTTTTCAATAGAGGTTGATTGAGATGAAGAGGGGGTGAAAATAAAACACTTTGTGCTTGAATAGTGTTGAAGCAGCTAATTGAATGCTGCCCATTATCGAGCCTTTGCACTCACTACTACATTTTCAGTGTGGACCTAAACTTTTCACATCTCATGCTGTTACTTGATGACAGCTTTCTCTGTCGGAGTTCTGCCAGCTCTTCTTGGCTTCATGGCGGTAAGTATTCCCATCAGGCTTAACTATATCATAGACCAGTCGCTGTCACAGGAATTGGCTCTAACAGTTGTAGCCAGCACGCTGGGGTAAATTTGCAGGATCGTAAAAGGTTACAGAATAGAATACTCTGCTTATTATATCGACACTTATACAGCGTGGCCTTGTTTTTATTAAGGCTTGCTTCCTTTTTTCGTCGCTCTAACATGCGAATACTTATAAAATTCAGTTTATTATGATTCCGGGTTGGCCAAGGTTATTTAAAGTTCCATCAATGATTACTAGTCCTTTGGCTTCACTAAACCATTTGACTGATGTTCCGCATGATAAAAGTGTGCTTGACTCACTGGACTATCACAAGCTATTATCATTATATGGTCGGGGCGCGGGAGCGCCATTCATGAGTCGGTGCGGGAATGATTGCTTGCGGGGAGTCAGGCCGCCGATTTCGTTATTTCCTTTCACAGTGATAGTCACCCCGTGACCAGCGTTCATCTAGCGACATAAATAAAAAGCTGTACAGAGCGTTCTGTCGTTAGTCCAAGCAACTTCGACCCCACTATGCAACGCGTGAATCGCTGGTATGTTGAAACTCACCCGAGGATTTCAGCACGTCTAAAAGCGAAAGCCGAAAAACCTACACATGCTGCCCACCAACCTGCTGAAGCCTCAACTCCCAAACAAACCGCAAGTCGCAAAAGGCGGATGGTGGATTCGCTTGCAAGCGCATCTGCTAAAAGTACGATCACATCTAAGATCATTAGAGGAAGACGCGGGAAGCTTCGAGGAATGACAGAAATGCCTATGGATCTTTTATTTGAAATTTTCAGTCATCTCGAGCCGCAGGATCTTCTTCATCTTTCCTGGGCCAGCAAGTCTCTCAGAGCCATCCTTTTAAACCGCTCGTCTAAAGTAATCTGGAACTCTGTGGGTGTATTCCATTTGTTACTACTTCATCATGCCAAGTCAAAGTCCTCATCGATTGTCAAATTTGTGTCAGGCATTTGCAAATGTGCATACCCCTCCACCACCTTGTCCTACTGATATGAGCCTGCCTCAGCTTTCCACCTTGCTTTACGATCGGGAATGTCATGTCAGCGGATCCGATATCATGTTATAAAGGATTCTCAATTTAATGTTGTTCACTATAGTTCTGCCACAAACCCAACGCAATGACCATAATGTGGCCTTATAGAATGCGCTGTTGCGCTGGCTGCATCAAAACACAGTTAGTTTCATCCATCGTATGATTTCAGAAGTTTAGTTTATTTTCGTTCAAGATTCGTCGACAGTATTCAGACGTGTTATTACCCCGAAATTCAACTCTTGTCCCCTTGTTGTCGAATTAGTAAAGCAGGACGTGGTATGCTTAAAGTTTACCTCTCATCAGCAGATGCCAATTACTATATCATTAGGATGGCGGGATAATGTTTGGCTGAAAAGCCATTTCAACAGCATGAATCAAGAGCATAAGCGGTTACTAGAGGAAGACCTTGTTGCGCTCGGTGTCTTTGTAGCCAAATGCAAAAAAGAAGTACTAGAAAAAACACAGGTAACTTCTACAGCGTTGATATCCTGGCAACAGCATTAATGTCCAGCTTTTAGTACCAGTCTGAATTTGAGGCTTGGGATGACGCTGTCAAACAGGAACACAAGGACAAGCTCCACAACGCACAATTGAGACGGAAACAATTGTAAATCTTTCCCGAATTTGAACAATTTGAGAATCCTGATGTAGTCGATTAAAAGCATCCTTTCTAAATTAAAAGCATCAGGTATGGTGTATACTACAACTTACCGTTGCTCATTTTATCTCTTCTATTTTTTGAAGGCTGGGAAGAAGAGTTAAGCTACCTTGGCTCAGTGAAAATATTAAATATACCTGGTATAAAAATATCGAAGGACTTAACTGAGCGAGGTTTTGATTTCAGTTTTATGCCAACATCTAGTCTGACAAATATGCCTTACAGCTTGGGAAACATTACAACCTGAGGTCGAGCAATTTATGGAGATCATCAAAGAAACTCGCTTGCTAAATACGCGCAAAAGAGTCTTACAGATCCGTGTCCGCTTTCTGTCTAAACTTGTCCAAGAGTTCCTTTCCAGACAGAGGGGGCAGGTGATTTTGCCTATTTTCGCAGACTATACGACTATGGAGCCTTTTCGCACCCTTTTACATGCTCCATCTACCGAAGATGAGGAAGGCACATATGTTCGGACACAATATGGGGATCTAATGAGTTCTACTACTCAAGCTCGAGACGTGTTTTCTCCGCATGAAGATCTTCTTCCAGAACTGGTAGCTCCATGGAACAAGATGCGGGACAAGATGCTTATGGATAAGTTACCAAATGTCAACGAGGGGAATGAAAATTTTGATAGATTAAATCTGGCAACCACATTCTTCAATTGCGGGCAATGTAGTGAGCCTATTTCGTATCCTCGAATTCTCGTCCATTCCTGCATCTATAAAATGTTGCGTTCGGACGATGGCAACCAGCATGAAGACGTGGACATGGGTGTGGCCGACAGGGAATATTTACGCCAATGGGATGTGCCCTGGGTTGTGGGGCAGAAGCGAGTTACCTTCGATGAGGAAACTTTCAATTGCGCAAAGGCGATCATTACTGCATGTGGACAGAATCCCGAAACGGTGACTCGCTCAACAATGGATGATCTCAATACCAGAGTTGAGTGCCAAAGGTGCATTCATCCAACTCGAGGACGTTTGGTTATGACTTGGAATATGGCGGTATGTTTCTATAAGTTACTTTTTTATAGAGTGTGTAAGGGAATTAATTCCTCCTAACTGTAATAGATTCTACATGAACTAGAAAAACACCTGGGCGAAACCATTGAATCAGATTCTGGATGGAAGGGTTTGACCGATGAGGATTTTGCTAAAGCTCATGATCTGGAGAGTAAAGGCTCTAAGAAATGGCGTGACGAATGGCTTACGTGCCGCAGATGCCACACCACTATGAGGAAGAAATCTGGCAACCTTGCAGCACATGTCCAATATTGGTAAGTTCAGTGTTTTGGGTGCTATTTGTCCAGAGAACCGGATGCGATTGATTTGTTTTAGCCAAGGTCTCGAGCTCGAGCACGAACCTGCCGAGCTGGAGAAGAAGTTCTATATCCCACTAGATTCGTCGATGAAGCGGCCTCCGTACGCCGTCAGAATACGAACATGAACGATATGACAAATGTGTCAACATCTAATTTTCACCGTAGCATTCGACCTCCATCATAATATAGTTCAGAACACATTGTTTATGTAGTAAACAGATATTTAACAGAACAAACGGTCATTAAATTACAGCA
>JASFDC010000181.1:0-13460 GCA_036937075.1 Mycocalia duriaeana | reverse complement strand
CCGTACGGTTACGCTCCGTAACCATCACCTTTTGGCAGGCGACGGGATCGATCCCGAAGTTGCCGAACGGGCCCTTAGCGTTCAGACTAGTAGTTCCTCATTGGGTTATATTCCCGCCGTGGGAGGGTGCAAGTTCTTGAGCTATGAAATATATTGCATGGCACAGTTGGTGCAACACAGCAACACTATTAACATCTGGCAAGCACGCGATCTTGATACCAACTGGAACAAATTAATAAAATCAGGAGTTCGTATCCCTTCAATCTTGTTTGCACAAAAAAGGCACTATGAATGTATTTCTGAAAAATTTGAAAACAAAATATCAAGGGGGCACCGGCATCAAAATGCCAGACCGGGGGTAGAGGGGGGGGCCGCTAAATTTTTTTTTGGAGGCCTTTAGCGCAAAGCCACAGAGCCTCAGTTTTCCCCGATTTGACCATGCTAGACTACTGTAAATAGATTCTGAATGATAGACTAAAGTCTATAAGTCAAAGACAATGAAAGATCATACAGATATGAGTTGATTTTGGTTTATATTCGATTTATTATGAATTATTGATCACATATCATAATTACATAATATATTATGCTTTGTGGAGATGGTTGTCCAGGGATCTGCCAATGGAGGTCTAAACTGCAAACAAGCAGGTTGTGAAACAGGATGGGTAAGTATAACAACCTTTGTAAATTTTAATTTGAAGAAATGCTCGCCACTTTATAATGGTAGTACTGTCTTGCATGTGTAGACCTTGAACAAGTACCTCGGAACTAGGTTTATGCAGCATGCGAGGTGTCAGCTGGAAAGCGCGCGCGGCGCTGACGTAATATTACTATATTTGGACTTGTGCCTGATTACGTAGGGAGGGGGGGTTACATAGCTTTGGCTGAAATAAAAAATTCGACCCCCGGTATTTTTTTCAACTCCTGGTGCCCCCTTGCAAAATATAATCCCTTTTGTAATATAATTATAATTTATTAATTGCATGTTCATTGCCACTGGCCAGAAGAGTGCGATAACGGGGAGCAGAGATCAGGGCTATTTCTCGCGCGCCGGGGAGGCGGTCTCAAGTGGCAGAGTCGTGCTAGGTCGTTATATTCAGGCTACTAACACCGACCCACACATCGACCGTGACCAACCTTTCGTCCAGTCACACACTGTCACTGTCCGGAAAAGGTTCGAATTCAAACTCAGCATAGCAGCGATGTAGCTGATCGTCTCGTCTCGCACCACTTGAGCAAGCTGCGGGCATGTTTCCTCAACATCAGGTAGATGAAAAATTTAGTAAATACATTTAAGGAATATTATACAGATAGAAATATGATGCATATGTGGCAGAAACTGAATAAAATATATGCAATATAGAAATGATTATACCTTAGGACAGTGCAGTAGAAAAGTTGGTCTCGTTGGAAAATTGGTCTCAGTAGAACTTAGTCCCATGACATGTCCGTTCAGCAGGCATGAAGCGATTGACGCGATGTGGATATGCATTGGATATGGACGCGTCGTATCAATGTTGTGTGGGAACGTGTTTGCCGGTTAAAGCTCCGACGCGGCATTCATCACGCTGCGTGACATGGGCTGTATTTTCTATCTTGTTTTCCTCACAATGTCCTGGAGCAAATGAGGCTTACAATGCGATATATATGCATGCTAGAGTACGTATGTAAAGTTTGACCTTGATTGAGCAGGTTTAGATGAAGATAACTGAAGCGGACGAAAGGTTGGTCACGGTCGATGTGTGGGTCGGTGTTAGTATAGAATAATCCAATAAGGTTCGTAAATGGTACCACTCATTCCGCTTTGCTGAGCAAGAGCCCGGAAAGACAGCAGCGCAGTGCTACCGGATTTTCTTGGCTCTTAAGGACTTTAGACACCACCACTTGGCCATGAATAAAAGAAAGTCGTTGAGCGCTGAAATAATACGCCTTCTACCATAATTAAAGAAAGTTCGATTGCTCTACAAATATATGTGCATTCATGATGGTGGTGAGTCTGCTAATACTGGAAGGCGCAACTGGTAATAGAGAAGCTATAAGCACTAGCCAAAGGACACTATCCACCGCAATTAATGCAGAGAATGGGGTCAAGTGAGAAACTGGGCATGAATGTCAAACTAGACTCACATCAGATATATACATGTAAGTGTGCGAGTAGAACCCCAATCCAGACCACGCTCAATGCAATCGTCGTCTAATAAGTTTTAACAAGGGACTGGAAGAGGTTCTGTTCTCGCGCGTGATCAGTTAACCCCGGCTAACATATCTTCCGTATCCGGAACCAAAATCGGACTGCGTGTGCGGAAGCGGTGGCCGATACCCTGGAACTCCCCCAACGGGAGCAGTATTAGAGCCCGGGTATTGGGATGAAAAGTGCTGCTGTTGAGGTGGCTGTTGAGGTAGTGGTTGCTGCAAGTTGAAAGAGTCGTCATTTGCCCACGGAGCTTGTTGTGGCTGATCCAAAAGAGCATAACTAGAGCTACCAGAGGAAGAATGTCCAAAGTTGCCCGGAATAGGAACCGGGCCAGGATCGGAATACGAGGCGTGGTGCAATGGGGGAGCTACTGGTTTAGGGTATGGATCAACGTATGTGATCGAAGCTCGAGAACTGTTATTATATGCATGTTGTTCCACTGGAGATATCTGCGTGACAGAAGATTGTGAATTAGGATTGGAAGGGGGGCAGTGGAAAAACCTTAAAACCTACTGTAGGCTGAGGGTTGGTGGGCCTCGGACCGTTATATGAGCGCTGCGGCTGCGAAGGAAAGGAAGGAGCGGTCACGTTAGGTAACTGGTTGAATCGGGATTGCGTGGCAGGAGATTGCGAATTAGGATTGTACGCGTGCCGGTGCTGAGGTGGCGGAGCAGCCGCGGAACCTACCGTAGGCTGAGGATTGGTAGGCCACGAACCATTATGTGAACGTTGCGGCTGAGATGGAAGGGAAGGAGCTGCCAGAGGTATCGGGTTGGTGGATCGAGATCCGGAGTTGTACGGCAGTGGCGGATGGGATGTCAATGGTGGTGGTGCCAGTGGTGGTGGTGCGTCGTATACATTCTGCCCATATGGAACACGCTGGGGCGGATTATGGGTATTAGCAAGGTAAGAGTGCTGAGATGAGGGAGGCGGATACGCTGGCGCCTTGTAGGCTTCTTCATCGTGACCTTCCCTATACTCCTGGCGGAATTGTGTCAGGGGTTTGGAAAGGTGGGACAACTGAATGTTTTGATATTTTTGTTGAAGGGGTGGGTTGGTTGCGAGTGAGCTAGAATCGGATGGATCAAGTTGAGCAGGTTGTGGCTGATTTGTCTGATAGGATCCGGGACTGCATATTTCTTGTTGAGGTGTATAGTGAGCGATTGAGCTGGGCGCCTGGGGTTCGCGGGAGCTAGAATTATATGGAGGATGTTGGATAACATGTGGCTGATTTATCTGATGCGAGTTTGGATTGTAGTGTTCAAGTTGTTGAGGTGTGAAACTAGTGGTTGAGCTGTAGGGTGCTTGACGCAAGGAAGTCGGGTGTTGTTCGTTCACCACGGTAGGAACACTGTACTGGCGGTGGAGAGGAGGAGGGTGAGTAGGAGGTTGATAACGAGGAGGTTGAGAAGGAGGTTGAGAAGGAGGTTGAGAAGGAGGTTGAGAAGGAGGAGATTCAAGTTGGTTAGGAGGGTGAGATGGAGCGCTATAGTATGGTCGGTGCGTAGGCTGTTGATACGTGTCCACATGATGCGGCTGCGGAGGTCTTCGTTGATTTTGAGTGGATGTAAGATGCGGGTTGGACTGATGCCGTCCCTGTTGCGTTTGCTGGTACGAAGCAGTATTCCGGTTAGAGATAGCAATCGGGCCCGAAGGAGATGTACCGAGCGATGGAGCTCCCGCAGGATGATAAGTGGCTTCTGGAGCGACATATGGCTCCTCTGACATGTCATCTTCAGAGCCGTCTTCTTCGTAATCCTCAGGGTAGCGACCCGCCGCCTGAGGATGCCGCACTCCCTGCTTCATTTTTCGCTGATCCTTCTTCTTTGGCGGATGCATGTAGACTTGCACTGACGTATTGACAGAGGGAATCGGGTCGTCTACAAGTTAATATCAGTTATTAGCTTGCATATACATATATATATATACTTACGGGATGACCAGTGTTCGTTTGGCTGCGTCTGAGGTGCAACTCCCCATGCATAGTTGATATCTAATGATGAAAATTATGAATTGAAGGTCTCACACAGCTGGAGTAAACAACTCACTGCGAGTATTATCCGTCAGTGAGTTATTGTTGTGGGATCCATGGCTGAGCGTCCTGTTGTTTGCATTATTATTCATGACATGCTGCCCGTGGCCGTCGATGTCCTCGTTGAAAGTATCCCGATTCATGTCGGTATTACTCGCCTTTCGGAACATAGACATCGACGAGGGGAGACAGTCACAGGTACGATGAGTAGTCCCTGGCTCAGAGATATGTAACGGAGGGGACTTGAACGGCGGAGACCACGATAAGGCAGTGCCATGCTGCCAATATATAGATGCATTTAAGCGCCGACCATCACATTACATTGAGTTGCTGAGACCAATCTGCCTATGTCTTTTCCTCATGTCATATCCTAGAGGTGACCTGCTGATCCTTGCATCGATCAGTTCACAAATGTCAGTACTTATGTAAGTTGTATAGATACTACTACTTACTTTACTCATATATTAATACTGCATCAATGTTTTTTTATTAGTAGTCCAAATCAAAATTTAGCTAAAGCAATACTGGACGTCCTTTTGATGAGATCTAGTGCATTTGTTTGTGAATATGGCAGCTGAAAAGCGATTGCCGAAACACAAGCAGGCATGTCACACATTTTCTCAGAGTCAAAGTGAATGATCGGATCATTACCCGGCTGTCCGAGACTGAAGAAATATAAAATATAATCAGAAACTGGGAACGGACATCGTTTCTATAGCTGAAGCTTAAATAAATATAATCCGCTAAAGTAAGAAGGCGCCTCGTCAATAGATCCTGCCACTTAGATATGGATTGATTACATCGGGCTATTGGTGCTGAAAGTGCTGGTGCTTCTACTCATGTTAAAAGTTTCTGAGTTGAACATGTCGCCACTAGATATTCTGGTTTGTCATCATCTAACTTGACGTCTTCCACTCGTATTACTCTTATTACTCATGCTATGATAAATTTCCTCTAAGACGATGTCATCTGGATTCCACTAGTGTTCGAGATAATTAGGAAACTAATGGGCCCAGTGAGCACGAGTAACGAAGTATTAGGTTATAGCATCAGACCTAGAATTATAATCAAGTAATCGATCTTCTGATCATCGTTACTGTTCATCAACTGAAATAGACATGGTAGAGAAGTACGCAAGTGTTGCCGTCGGCTTATCGCGTGGAAAGCAATAAAAGATGGTGGTAATGAATAAATCGGAATCGAGAACGCTGAAGAATAATTATGAGTAGATATCGAGTGGCGGAATATAAGAATGTAAGTAAGTTACATATTTTCTGCCCATTCAACACGTAACGTATAAACGCTCTCTACTAGACTTTGTAATACCACATCAACGAACTCGTTATATTTGAGATGGGCTTCATAGTGATTATCGCAAGGCGTCCTTTTATTAATTTACAGTTTCCGTGACCCCTAGGAATAGGCTTAAGAGTATTCTAGTCTTGATTGTTATGTTGATCAAATGTATACTTTTGTGCAGAGAACGCCTCACCCAAAGTTCATCAGCGTACAGCTTGATTGATGAAAACGAAGCAGGTGGCAGTCCTGAAGATTTCCTTCCGGTGTGAACAACGAAGCTCTTTGGAGGTAGCTGTGTCCGTCGTGTGCGCAGGGAGACAAGGGACAGGGCAAAGAATAGAGATGGTGGTGGTCGACCGTAAAGGATGCGAATTTCGTCACGCGAAGAGAATCTCGGAAATTTCATTTCATGCTCGGCTTCAAATTGATGATGGAGAGGATCTCTCGTCGGAATCTAAATCTAATTATCGCGTTGAATCAAAAATTTGGGCTATACTCGCAATCAACTACGGAGAGTCTCTTTCCCGTTATGCCCTCAACTGCGCTGCTTGCAGAGTGCATTGGTTGTCGTAACTACACATAAGTACATTATGGCCTATAGATATAAAGTATGCATTACATTATGAACTCAAAATGAAATACAATAGAATAATCTACTCCAGTGTACTAAAGAAATGTTGCCAAACTGCTGATGGGATTTGGTCTGAAGTTCCTGGTGAAGACCCGTCCTAATACTTCTTATACTCTAAGTGTCAGAGAGGCTCCGCCGCTTGATGAATGTGAAGTCCAGTTGGGCAATTAAAACCAAATGTTAACCACAACATATAGACCTTGTCATGGGGCCGTTTTCAGGACCAAGTTATTGGTCTAGGCAGCCCTAGGAGATTCATTGAAAAATCCTGGGACCTGCTGTAATAGTGGACCATGCTGATTTTGAAGTTGAAGAGTGCTTGATAATGAACACTGATTTGCATCACGATGAAAGGATGCTTCAGGAGATGCCACGAAGCACAGAGATTCAGCATTGGAATAGTGTGTCGATTTCCCCTGGCGCCTATTATTGTATTTATTCCTACCATCCTCTTGCATCTCTGGATTTGGTAAGGAAAATGCGCATGGTATGCTATAATATGTTGTGACGTACCAAGGTCTCCTTCTGAACATGTTCTTTTTGAAAGTGTGGAAGATGCAGATAATCTTTGATTTTTAGTTTGCGCTCGGAGTTGTTTATTCAGAGGATGGCTTCTAGCAAGAATATCTGGTATTGCTGAGGCCGGAGGCGTTCCCCAGTCTAGAAAACTGCCAGGTCCTGTTCCGATATCGTCTGGGATACAGCTAACCGCCTCTATGCTAGCTCGATATCGATCCATGACCTTGCTAGCAAATATTGACGAAGTTTGATGTGCATGATAAGTAGTAGCATCGTAACCTTTAAAAAATCCATCAATTATTAATAACTTCGCATCGTGATAATAGATGCTTCCTTACTAGCACTAGGTATTTCAGAAAGACTTATGAACTGGCTGAGGTCGAACAAAGAGGACATGCTATGATCAGGTTTTCCTACTAAGTAGTGTTGGCTATCTATCGAAACGAATGTGTTTCAAGAGCTGTGTCGCACCTGCGTACAAACTGTCTATAACTGGTGGCCTGAGTCCATGGCAGCTTTCTTCATACTGTGACATCCGACATTCTGATTGAAGAGAATAATGAAACTTTTCGTTACGAATGCTGAACATATCTTGGGGAGTATTTGATGAGCCTTGTATCCGCTTATCCACGTTTTATATCTATGATCATTCGAGAGAGGCCGGGCTCGGATAAAGAAAGTTCAGCTGTCAATAAGCAAAGATTTAATTTTAGGCACGTATATATGTGAGATGTACATGTGATACGCGACGCGTTGACGCGTAGGCTTCGGTCAATAAGGTTCTCCGTGATAGACTCACTGATGAAAATTAAGCCGCTCGAATCTTCCGATTTGTTAGGAGTGGATTTGCAAGGAGTGACCCGTTTCCATTATGCTCACAATGTCACGTCTTCTACGTAAAGTGTGTCCCAACTGTAATAGCAAAGGCTCGATATACAAGTGCCTACATATTTCCGCACAGGGATACCGATTCTGCGATTTGAGGTTCATGGGGTCCTGCGCAGCGGGTAAAAGTTGGGTCACTTGGCCCCGCGTTACAGGCTCAGGCTGCTTTTCGAACATTTGCCAAGGCGATTAGTCAGTGTGTAATCTTCATGAGCTGGACATGAATAACTATGATAGTTGAATCAAAAAGGAAGAAATCTCACATAGGAAAAAAACAAGAGCCAATTTCTATTATTAGGAGAGGACAAGGACTGGTGTCACTGGATTGCTTTTGTTTCAAAGGCTTGGCGCTTGGTGAATCTTGACTAGAATCAGAATTGATAACCGCCGAGTCTTTGTTGCTGCTGTTATAGTATTCCTAAATCACTCTCCATCAAAGAATGAGCGAGCAGATCATAAGTATGCAGCAGGCGACGCTTCGACGCCATCAACGTTAACGTTAAACACTTGGCGCCGTCCCACGATATAAGCGGAAGACAATCGGGCACGAAGCGGATATAAAATACGAGGACGCCGTCGGAGGTAGCAACATTTACTCGCCGAGGAAGCTTTTACGAGTTAAATGCTCCGAATCCACGAAATGCTGGCGCTCTCCAGTCTAGATAAAAATAATGCGCAGTAGCGAGAATCAAACTGACTTCATTAGAAATGAAATGGGCGTTGTTTACCATGCGCTTACACTGATGCGCCGAGTAGGTTCGAAGACTGATAGTAAACCAATGATGAGCACACCCGTGTGCTTCTGAAAAGACAACCTTGAGTAGACGAGCGAGTGAAATAGCATATCTCGATAACACCGCCAACGCCTTCCATGTTCGCTTCGAAATACATTCCAGGCTTTTGGTACAACAATTCAAGTATATGCATTTATAGAATGACACTGTGCACATAGTCAATGGCCATCCCTTCTGAAGGGTACATACGGATCCAACATCAGTACAATGATTTACAGGGAAACGTCAATGGATGAGCGTACCTCTTTTATCATGAATAATCCCACCTATCCTAGTAGAAGAAGACTCTTTCGAATACGAGTAAACTGTAAGAGCTACTTCTATTCTTCCCGTATTATATTGCCAGAACTCAGCACCTGTCCTCGTGAGACTAATTTAAGCTAGGTTCCAATGTATCTGAGGAATCGTGATATTACGGTACGAGACATAAATTTATAGTTAACTTTCCATAAAAATCTTGAAGACCCTTAGTACAATATATGCATTAGAAAGCGGAAATCGAGCCTATCTGTGCCATTCTGTTGAACTCTTCTGATATTTTCTCGACGGTCCTTTAAACCGTTGGGAGCTGCTGGCCCGTTGCAGTACATCCACAGTAAGGAAACAGTCTTTACTTCACTAGAAGGAAATGTAAGTAGCAAAAAGTAATGAAGATGATGAAGATGGTCTCGTTGACAGCTCGTTGAAGAGAAGCTTGACGACGATGTTCAGCCTTCTACGCTGGGATTTGCTTACGTCAGCATAAGTGTCACAGCCCACAAAGGTTTTACTTCCGCACCCCGCCAGATGAACAAAATGCAAAATTTGTTTCATAGAGGCCACTTGCAACTTCATATCAGTGTCCCCTTCGGGGTGACATACGAAAAAATTGGAACGATACAGAGAAGATTAGCATGGCCCCTGCACAAGGATGACACGCTTTCCCGGAGTGGTAGACCTACGGGTCTCAATATTTATTTTGCCCTGTCAATTCTTAACATTTTTGGATTAATATTTTATCCCTTCACTGTCTTAAAAAGGAACATATTGTAACGATGGCCATTTCGACATTGTTGGGGAGTAAGCTCCCCTTTTTTAGTTATTTGTTATAGGAGACTGCGCTGCCAGTGGCATTTTACTCCAGGAAAGTTTGCGTGACAAAAAAATGAGATCAAAACAGAAAAAGAAGCTGGCTAGTTCATGCCACGTAAGATATACACTACGTACTAATTCTTCCGCAAGCGAAGGTATAGTTATGGGTAAAAACGAGGTTCTTCCATTAGTTTAAAACCAACAGTTTCTATTAATATTATAGATGCATAACCTTCGTGCTACTATTTAAATGGCTAGAATGTTGGGGCAAGCCTCAAACAGGCTTAACCCATCTGCAATGGCGAACCCGGAACGACGTCCAGGATTGGAAGCTCCCCGATAAATATATCACTAACATTAAAGACTACCCTAATTTACGACACTTTCGATATAGACATGACTTCGCAGCTTTTGAGTGGTGCCCAAATAGGTTCGAATCCAGATCTATGCTGCTGAACACCGAACAACACATCAGTCAGGTTCGTTGTATTCCATAATTCTATGCAGATTTATCATTAGCAGGTGTTAAATAATAGCTTTGAATAATATAGATACCACTATAACGAGGAATACACTTAAGACAATTTTCTCCCTCCAGCAGCCATTTCCAGGACCTCATATCTTCTTGAAGCATTGGAATCCACTTTTCCAATAATCTCTGGGCGTGCTCTCGAAACTTGTATTTGGTATCGACCAGATTCTTTGATTTGGTGCTTGAAATGAACTCTCTCATAAGTACGTGAAGACCAGTTGTCTATCGCAATAACAACATAGTTCAGGGGGAAATATACCTCCGAAAAAGGAAAATATTTGCGCACATATATCCAATACGAATTCAGGGCATCATCGTCCTCGACAATTTTAAGAATAGTATTCATCTGTTGAGCATCTTCCGATTTAAATATGCTATCTCTCGCCTTCACAAATCCAGCGAACTTTTTATGGCGATCGAGCTCCCGCTGAAGTAAAAGCTTCCACTCCTGGGCCTTGTGGCGTCCCTCTTTTTCCTTTTCAGTGAGCTGATACCATCCGTCAAGTTCAAGGAGAATGGCCCCTCGAACATGTTTAAAGCGGAAGACCAGCCGGACAGACTGGAGATCCTGAACATCACAATTTGTTCTGCGTGAGGAGAGAATGTCATCAATGGGAACTGTAAGACTATTCTCCCTTTCTCGAATGATGAGATGTCGAAGACAGGGAATTAACGGCTGACGTTCCGGAAGGACAACAAGATTCGTGAGAGTCAAGCCACGCTGCTGACTGATATCGAGTTCTGTTAAATGTGGGGTGAGCAAAAGAATAGATGACAAGTTTTCGTCGTTGAGCCCATTTATAGTATGTAGAGACAGGAATGTCAAGTTACAAGACGACCGAACAAGGAAGGATACAATATCCTGACTTGGCAGGAAAAAGCAGGATAATACGAGTTCGTCCAAATTAGGAACAGTCAACTTCCCCAGAATTGCATCAATTCGCTGTGTTCGCCCATAATCATCTGAAGAGATTCTGATAGTCTTCGTCTTTTCCAGGGTAATTTCGGGAGGAATATACAATTCCCTATGATTCGGAGTAGTCATCGAATAAGTAAATTCTGTGAGCTCCTGTGCCAATTCAAGGGCGCGATCTGCACCACCAGTAACTGATCTGAAACTATTCTCCGTGAAACAGGTTAATTGACTCCAAGGAAGCTTGAGTCGGCTTGCAAAAATGCTTTCCATTTCCCATGAAATGGTTACTTCGCGAAGTTCTGGAGCGAATTCAAACGCATCCAATTGTATGGTAGCGGGGTAGTAGTCGGAGTGAAGAATTTGGAGATCGAGAACCTCCAATAACCGAAGACGACCAGCAATTTTCGGCTTTAAAGAGGCTACGAGCGCAGCTGGAAACTCTAATTGGATAGATTTCCAACGGTTGGAGTGGGAAATGAGGGAATCGAGGACAGGATGATAGTACCTAGTATCATCAGATGTAATGCCAATGACATGCAGATGGATTGGCAGTTCGTTCGACCTCTGAAGAACTTCATCTATGAAAGAAACAAAAGCTTTCTTCCTCGCCTTTCTGGTGAGTTTAATCATGGGTATTCTCGACCATAAAGCAGGTGTCTCCAATGCAAGGTCTCGCCACAGTTGACAGATATGCGTAATAACAAGCGGCAATTCATATGTCTCTTGCTCCCTGTAGGCCAGAAATATTTCCACCAAAAGTTCTAGAGGGAAGCGTCGGATAGGAGAGAGGAGAAGTTTGTGAGAGCCGATGAAGGCTGTATACTCTTCCACGACTCGTTCGCGGTCTATAGCACTAGCCAGTGCTGAATCCCCGCAGATCAGACTCAAGACCTCTTGTTCAGCGTTGCTTATAGCCCCGCGTATAAGAGCAGTTTCGAAAGCCGACGGTATTAAGTTGGAATGTAGCAGCTCAGGGACCGGGGAAACTAGATTCAAGCCGCTCTGCGGAGTAGTAACTTGTTTAGTTTTAGAAGCAATCGAACTTGAATATTTCCGAAGCATCTGAGCAGCCACTACAACAAGAATGAAATTCAAGATGACAGTTACCTGGCACTTTATAGCTCTCACCTGAAAATTAATGGTATGCAGGTCGGACGAAGGAATCTTGTAGGGTGGGTTCACTGTCAAGGAGAACCGTGGGAGCCAGGAACATCATCGGTCATACCGATTTAGTTTGCACAGAGTGTCGCGAAGAGGCAGACTAGTACTTCCGAGACATGGCTGGAGAGCCAGTTTTCATTGATTGAGGCCAGCAGTGAAAGTGATGAAGATAATAGAAGAGTATAACCGCTATCCGGTTGAACAGGTACCGACTGACCACAATTATATTTCATATGTGAAACCCTAGTGCAGCGTCAGAAAAGAAAAAAGGGTTTCAACATCTATCGTACAATATTGTAAGAGTTCGATATGCATGCCGGGAAAGTCTAATGAATAATGCAGCAAGTCCACGCCCGAGTCGAAATGAAAATATGCGAAAAGTTCGTTTAGTGATGAATCGCTAATAAATAATGTTTAAGTCACTATCTCATCCAATGCGCATCAGCAAACATCTACAGAAATTAAACAAAAATACTCACATATAAGTTACTCGAGCCTCTTTCTCTTCCCAATACGTTCAACAGCTTCCTTAAGCATATCATTCACAGCAGCCTGTTCTTGAGCTTTCCTATCTTCGCCCGCCCAGGTGTTCATATCTATCAAAGTACGTGTAAAAATCCATAATTCGAAAAGAAAAAATATTGACAAAAGAACAAACCTAAAAGCCTCTCTCCTATCCAAAGCCTCAGCTGAGCATTCCCAACCGCATTGCCCTTCTTCGCTTCCCCAGCATCACCCAAAGATGAACTCCTCCCAGTACCCTTCGGTTGGGCCCCCAACCCAGCAGCCAGCTGTTCCGCCGCCCCAAACATCGCCAGAGCATGTTCGGCGGACGTATGCAGATAATGTGAGCCGACGAGGGACAGAAGGAGAGCTCGGAAGTGATTATCCTGCGCTGAGGTGGCGAGGTTTAGGGCGTTCCGGAGGTAAGTTCTATTGTAGGT
The DNA here is from genome assembly GCA_036937075.1 of Mycocalia duriaeana. Classification (NCBI taxonomy): domain Eukaryota; kingdom Fungi; phylum Basidiomycota; class Agaricomycetes; order Agaricales; family Nidulariaceae; genus Mycocalia; species Mycocalia duriaeana. The sequence goes on along the minus strand of JASFDC010000181.1, from coordinate 482 downwards.
GAAATGAGAATGAAGGAACGAGGAAGAGAAGAATGGACGTACTTGGATTTTAATATCTCCGTACTCAAGCAAGCTCTCAGCAGCTCTCCAACACCATTTAAGGTTCCTCCCATCTTATCACACTCATCAGCCACTTTGATCCCCAGTGCCCGAAGCTCCGTTAATTCACTTTCCTCCCTAACAGCGGCAGCTCTAAAAAGCCCTATACGGACCCATACTTCCCCCGCACGAGCAGAGACATTCATCCATGGATCTTCCATTCCTTCCTCATCATGTTCTTCCTCTACCACCCCACCGCTACCCCATTTCCTCTTACCACCCTTCCAACCTTCCCCACCCTTCCTTCTCCGGCTCACATACGCCGCAACCCTATAACACTCTAGCGCTCTATCCGTATCCCCTTGTGCATGTGCCAGATGGGCATGATGGAGCGTCAAACGCGCAGAGTAGGAGGGGAAGAGGTGCGTTGTACGCAGGTGGGC
>JASFDC010000180.1:2390-13474 GCA_036937075.1 Mycocalia duriaeana | reverse complement strand
GGCGTGTTCGGGACTGCAAATGTGGGACCGGGCCTTGTAGGAGCTGGAGCAGCAGGTGGTTGGAAAGGATTTGGGTGGGTATTACTAGACGATGAAAGCGAGCTACCGAAGAAAGTTTTAGGCCCAGAAGTAATCTCTGAGATTGCTTCTAAGCTGTCAGTCCTGAACCATACCTTATCATTGTTGGACCCAATTCTTAGGCGTCAGTCGAATGAATCTTTAGGTAAGAGAGAATGTGTTAAGACACGCTTGCCGGTATTAATTTTTTTATTGCAGACCACACTATGATGCTTTCTAAGGATGTCATCGTCCAGCTTTCATTCATTCTGACAACAATATCAGATATCCATGTTGCTCGACATGTTGATATTGACGGAATAGCACAAGGGGGTGGTGACAGCGACGAAAGTCGATATTCACAAACAGTGGACAAGGCGAGACGCTTAGTACGCACATTGGAGACCGGGACGCAAGCTATTTACGATGATAGCGCGACGTTCCTGCTTACTTTAGAGGACCTTCACGACGGAGAGCCTAGTAGATTTGACCGGGACTCTACGTATGGTCGTCTCGACTCACTTTCAACTTCGTTGAAAGCGAATCTAGCTTGTGTGAAACAAACTCTCGAGGCACTCCTTTCTGTGGGTCACGACCAAGCAGATATGGCACAGGGTGACTACAATGGCTCCATCGAGTGGCGAATGTCACGCCTCAGCATGATAAATAACCAATTTGGCGGCGCTATCCGATCGACCTCCAAGCTAGTCGATATGTATGATTCCGAAAACGAAGATGTTGTAGACATCGAGCTTGCTTTTAATCGACAAGGCGGTAAAGTGAAAGCAGATCCATCATATGATTCCTTCCGAACTTTTTCCAACGGCGCGGATTCGACTTTCGATGGAGCAACAACTATGGATTCTCGTGGTTCAAAGGACTCATTGGATCAAACTTTGGTGTCACAGTCAACAAAGGACATGCAGGATAATTATGACCTCGATCCCGAAACAAGTCCTCTATTTGATGATGATCGCAAGTTCATTTTCTGCAGGTTACATCCAATATCTAATTATTTTTTCAATAGTCCCCACAACAAAGGCACCCGCCCGTCCTGCCGGTGCCAACAAGCTGCAAAGGTTGCTTGGCATTGAGTACGCAGATAAGGTGGCTGCAGACCTTCAGCCCTGGTATTTGAGGCCAAACTACAGTCCGACGGATATAATCATCGATGCAGATGGCTCTGTCCGAGGTGGCACTGTTCCGGCACTGGTTGAACGACTAACTGCTCACGAACAAGCTGGTAGATTCCCCAGTAACTTTGACCATGTTGAGGAGGCTAACTCCTACCATAGATACAACTTTCTCCAAAGCATTCCTGATGACTTACAAATCGTTTACATCCTTGGACGAACTATTTGACCTGTTGGTTGTACGCTTTCGAATACAGCCTCCCGATAATTTAACTCCTGGCGAACGAGAGGAGTGGGGGAAACTCAAACAACATGTGATACAAATGCGGTCAGTGTCGATACTTGCTCCTGGCATTTATTAAAACTTACGATTACCTTTTAGTGTAATCAACACTTTCAAGTCTATGATTGTTGATGAGGACGTGCTTGAAAAGGAAGACATGTATATCCTTGACCGTATGAAAGAGTTTGTTTCATCAGAGGAGGTTGCCCGCTTTGCAGCTGCCAAACAGCTACTGATTCTCATTGAGCGAGCTGTTCGTACTTCCTTCTTAAGTTATAGATTAGCTTGTGCTAAACTTGATTATTGCAGCAGCGAGCTGGTGACAGCGGAGTCAAAATGCTGGTCAGCACTAACCAAGGCGCCCCGCCGCCTCCCATCATGCCAAAGACATCGAAGAAATTGAAACTACTTGATATCGAGCCTCTTGAACTAGCCAGACAGTTAACCATCGTTGAAAGTCAATTATATCAAAGGATCAAGCCGATGGAATGTCTTCAACGATCTCGCGAACAGAAGACTGAGAATATGGACAATATTACTGTTGTTATCCAGACAAGCAATCGAGTGAGCATATAGCTCATCGGCTTTCTCATAGCTTGCTGATATGTTTTATTTAGATTGCTTTATGGGTGGCTGAATGCGTGCTTAGCAGGGAAGATTCTCGGAAACGAGCTCAAGCGGTGAAATATCTCATCAGTGTTGCAGACGTATGTTCATATATTTGCTTTTTTGCCTGCATATGCTTATGTATCATTATTTTCAGCGTTGCCGAACATTGAACAATTTCTCGTCCATGATTGCAATCACTTCTGGTCTTAATACCCCCCCTATTCGCCGCCTGAAGCGTACGTGGGAACAAGTTAACCAGCGTTTCATGGCTCAGTTTGGGGCGTGTGAGATGACGATCGATAGCAATAAAAACTTTACAAAGTATCGACAGTTAATGGCTTCGGTGACTCCGCCTTGTGTTCCATTTATTGGTAAGTTTACCCTGTCTTTCAAGACCCCGCAATGATCACTTATCATTTTGGCGATAGGCGTTTTTCTATCCACGCTTCAGTTCATACAGGACGGTAATCCTGACAACTTACCCGGCGGGCTCGTCAATTTCCGTAAACGACAGAAAGCCTCGGAAGTTATCAATGACATCAAGCGATGGCAGGCACAGTCATTTAACCTTCAGCCTATACTCTCTGTGCAGGCATACATCGAAGAATCTCTGGGGCAATTCAGCGATACGCGAGCCTCGAGCGAGCACTTCTGGGCTCTTAGCTTGGAACGTGAACCAAGAGAGCGCGAAGATGAGAAAATGGCGCGATTATTACAAGAAAGTGGATTCTTGTAGACATGAGCATCATCGCCACATAATCCATAAGTACTGGGTATACTTATGTTGACAGTGTACTTTTAATGTTATACTTAGTAGCTTGGAATTTGATAACATGTATTTTTATTTAATAGACAAGACAGAAATTCACTGAAGCATCAGAAGCTGGAGGATAGCACCCATAGGCTATTTGATGTTTGCGTCAGGAATGCAATTGAGAAACTAGGTCTACGATGCATTCCCTGACCTGGTGAAGAAATGCGAATATGTATGAGTAACCCTCCCGAAAACTTCCTTTCCTGTTTGTCAGTCTATTATTACTCTATTTTATCTGTAAAAAGTTAACAACGATTTGATCTGCCATTAGGAGAACAAAGAAATTGTGTTACTTTTTGTGACACCGAGTATACAGTAGGTCATTCAATTTGCTTTCAATTTATTGCTCTATAACAACTTGCCGCGGCACGTCACGCGTCACGACTTAGACGTAGATGACACGCGTGACACTAGTTCACGTAATACAACTTCATACAAGCAAGCTCGTCCACGTTCACCATTTGGCCCCTCCCATTTACTAGACGCGTTCTTTCAGAATGGACGAGGATTCTTCTTTTTTCGAGAGGGAGCGCGACAGGCTCTCGCGAGAAATCACCTCAGTATGTTCATCGCGTCCTTCGACATCAGAATTCTTATCGGCACTGACAGGGTTTTGAGGAATTGTTATCATCGACGAATGTGTTGAATAGAAAGATAGAAGAGGTTCTGGGTATGACGAAAGAATATGACACCATTGCAACCCTTTGGAACAGTTTCTACCAGCTTATGACAAGTTCAACGGAGGCCGATGAAGTCATGGAGGAGCAACAAATAGGGCTACCTGGTACTGGAGGGCACGTTGTTACAGTAAAAACAGAATAACAACAATTCATGAAGTATCAAAGCGAAAGAGAACAGCGTTACATTCTTTAGCAGGAGCCATATGGATAGTAGTATAGCTGATACTACTTAACAAAAAAGTTCTTACAAATCCGCCCAACTCGCCACCTGCAGTTGTGTAAGTGTGTTAACATAACTCGTACTTAAAGCCTCGCGATATGTTGCTTACCCATGAGAATCCGTTAAATTCTGCTTGGTCGCGCGTCGAAAGCTGGCCATGTACAGGCGTCAGTGTTGGCTGCTCTCGAGTAAATTCTTCGTCGAAGTTGCTAGTATCGGCACTTCCATTCTACACGTGGCTGAGAACATTGAAATAAGTCTAATTAACCACTCACAATGGTAGGGAAGTATGGAGGAGGAATGCGTTTGTTCATAACATCATCAAAATTGACATCCTTGAAGAAGGGCTGTCTCTTGATTTCCTCCGCATCTTCTTTGCTTGATCCAAGACGGCGAGCAGGATCCCTTGTCAACAGCTACGCAGGCATTAGCAATGGCTTTTACGAAATAGAACAAATTACCTTCTGCAAAATGGAAACTGCATCTCTAGGCATCGTGATGGGATATAGTGGTTCGTCTTCCAGAATAGCATCGAAGATCTCGTCTTCATCGTCGCCTCGGAACGGAGACTGCCCTAACAACATCTCATAGGTTAAGACACCAAACGCCCACCAATCGACGGCCCGACCATAGCGCTGTTCTAGTAGGATCTACGGAAATATACTGCGTTAATGACGAGAAAAGAGCCGAGGGTACTTCCGTACCTCAGGTGCCATGAATTCTGGAGTACCACAGAAAGTGCTCGTTGTTTGGCCATACCACATCTCCTCCTTGCATAGCCCATAATCGGCAACCTTGACGTGTCCATCAAGAGTTAATAAAATATTATCTAGCTTAAGATCACTGCGTAACTTTTTAGCTCTACTCAAAATTGATGCATTTACGACTCACCGGTATATTATACCATTGGCATGGAAGTACTCCAGAGCAAGAAGGACCTCCGAAGCGTAGAACTTGGCTTGACGAAGTGAAAACTGTTTCCGCTGGATGTGTAACATGAGATCCCCTCCGCTCACGTACTCCATGACAAAGTACACCCTTGTTTCAGTCTGGAAACAGGAATGGAGTCCGAGAAGGAAAGGATGACGCTCTCTAGCAGCAGCCAGGAATACCCTTTTCTCTGACCGAGTGCTGAAAGAGAGACGGTGAGACGAGTGCGGAAGTATGTTTATAAATGTAAATGCACACCTCTCCACTTCATCATTATCAATAATGAATTCCTTCTTAAGGACTTTGATGGCATATAGTCCGTTGGTTTTCTTTTCCTCTGCCAACATGACTTTACCGAAGTTACCTTTACCAAGCACGGCTAGGAAATTAAAATCATCCAGCCCAACTTTTCGTCTACGTGGCTTCTGCACCTGTTGTTGCTGTGGAGGTGGGCGTTGCGGCGGTTGTGTTGGTAATGTAGGTAGTCGGTCAGGAGATGGTTGTTGAATTGTTGAGGGTGGTAGTCCTGGCTGTTTGCCCGGGAAAACGGGAGGAAGAGGAGGTCGAGGCGGTTGTGACTAGTAAACGGTCAGTTGTCGAATGTTATCCTGCACATTGCTAGAATTTTACATACTGGATAGCCGGGTGCACCTGGGTCATAAGCGCCCGGAGGTCGTCCCTGCACCGGCGATTGTGGTTGGAAAGGTGTCTCTGGAGGATAGCCAGGAGGTATGGGAACCCTGGCGCCAGGAGGTCGAGCACCAGAAGGAGTTTGCTGCGAATAAGGGGGCTGTTGGATTTGCTGCTGCTGTTGATAATATCGAGGGTCTACGCGAGGGTCTGCACGATGGTCTGGACCAAATCTGTCCGGTGTGGGTGCAGCTGTAGGTCTCCCATAGGCATCGACGGAAGGGGGACCAGCTTCCATCACCGGTGTGATCTTTATTCTATCTAACTGAGAATCTAGTGACGGAGCAGCTGTTGGCAACATTTCCTGGCGACCAGGCGGACGTGTAGCCTTGGCACGATTAATGTCTCGCCAATTACGAAGCAGCTCATTCGCCGTTTCCATCGACATTCCGCAGAAGTCTGGTACGAGGTGGGCACAATTTGCATGGCATGTAATATCACATTCCGAGCACTTCCGAGCGTTCTTCCGTCCAAGAGGAAGCATATATCCACAGTGACAACACCAGTTGGCACCAATGTTGGTGAGGGGTTCAAATCGATGGGGTATACGATGGTTTATCTTCTCTTCGTCACCCTCCTATACGATTACAAAATTAGTTTGCGCTATTGACAAAACTGAAATGAAATGAACGTACTCCAGCATTTGATTTAGATATACATTTTGTCACCACCTTCTCATAGCACTTCTTATGGCAAGTATAGCGACAATCCTCGCATTGGTATCCAAGGGCGTTAAGTAGGAAGTCATTACAGAACGCGCACAGCATGAGTTGGTAGAACTGCCGTTGGACGAATTTGTGACCATTCATTTCATGAACTTCACCTTTGCGCTTTCGCACAGCTCCTTGACGTCCCAGACCGCCTAGAGGACCATCTAAAGGACGCTTTCGGACATTCTCCTTAACTTGACATACCGACTTAATTGCATTTTTACTTTATCAATAAAATAAAACAACTCACCAAAGTCCACGTTGAGAGCTATGGCACCGGCAGGCTCCACAGCAAACCAAGCATCTATTCCTTCAGACGTCTGATGACCATGACCACCAACGGCTCCGGTTCCGCTTGGCCCACCTCCATAACTGAGGGGAGCATTCATATCACCCGAGTGTGGATGCATTGCCACTCCAGGCGGGCTATCGCCAGGCATCGCACCAGCCGTGACCCAACCTCCTTGTCCAGTTTCCATCCCAACTTTCTGTCGTCGAAGCGCATCAACCAAGTCGTTAATCCGGATCCATAGAAGACCTATAGGAATCGCGTACGGTTCGCTGACTTGTTTGTCGTACACGGCGATTTCGACTTCATTAGCTTTGTCGACAGTGATTTCGAATTCCTCGTTCCAGCGGTCAGTACGTGAAGGGTGTGATCGTGCGACTTGAGTCCCTTCAACTTTAATTGCTATGTGGGTTTCAGTGACTTGCTTAGAAGCTGATCGACGAGAAATAGCAATTGGGGCATGATCAAGTTCACGAGCCCCCTTCACTGTGACATACAGAGTTCCAGAAAGAGGTTTGGAACGTAATTTGTCCTTGCGCTCGCCATCTACGCCAGGAGCCGCCTCTTTACGAAGCGTAAGTGCTCAGAAGGAGAAGACGGGCATTGTGCACACATACCAGTTTCTTCCTCTTCAACCACATCATCTAAGATATGCAAATTCTTGTAGCGTTTAAGCGCGTTCTGCAGAAGCTGTATCTTCTTCTCACTTTCCACCTTTTTACTTTCAGCATCCGCTCGTGATTTTTTGTCTCCGTCCGCTTGGTATAATTTAGCCATTTTATCTATTCCTTTTTTGTATTGCATTTCTACCTGGAGCTTGAATTCCAGTTGGTGAAGCATCCGGGAGATCTTCGTAGGGGTAATAGGAGTGTCCGCTTTGATTAAGTCAAGATTGGTATATGTCTTTGGCTTTGGTGGAACTTCTTGGGATTGACGGCCAGAGTACCCTGCTTGCGGTGCATTGGGGTACCGCCCTCCACGGGAATCATACTCCTTTGGCGGGACCTTATAATGCAATGAAATACATCAGTCAAACGAAAATGTTTAAGAGATTCAGAAGACAAACTTGAGGTAAGGGCGAACTACCAGATCGCGCTGGATCGTCGCGCTGCATTTGTTGTGCTTTGCGAGCTTGGAGCTCTCTTAGGGTATCTTCAAAATAGGAGAGCGAGCGTTCGGTCTCCCTGATCTTGGCCTCGTTTCGACGGAGAACATCTTGGTTGGTTGTTGCCTGTCGCAGGAGCTGGGTGGCCTCCAAGATCTTGCGTTCGGTCTGGATGTGCTTGTAGACATCTGCAATCTTCTGGTCGATCTCTTGACCCTGTCAAACGGCAATCATCAATGTTTGATTGAGTGAGCAGTACGAAAGGAATGCTGAACTCACCATGGGGACTTGTAGGCCGATATTGCACCAGCTTGTGCGCAGGAGTCGACGGGGGTTAGGACGAAGGGATAAGCACGGAAAGGCTGAAATCAAGTAAGGAAGGCTGTGAGTGTGACTTTGTGTGACGGTTATCTAATATTGGCCATTTTCAATCTATATCGGGTATCTCTACAAGATGCCCAGTTTTGCTCACCGAGCTCACCGTCACTCCATGCCAACTGTCACCACAAAATCCAAAGTCAAAGCGCAGTCAGAGTGCTATAGCCTCGTTCTCACCGTGAGCCATCGACTGGTCGCAGGGAACCCTTCCGACATGCCATACAGCATCTCCAAGAAGCGCTTCCCGGAAAACGTCGATGTCGTTGCCGGCTCTGCTTTGACGCTCACCCTCACTGGCTCTCTGGATGGGTCTGCCGTCTCTCCTAATAGCATCAAAGATTCTCAACTTGCTGTGCATCTAGTGGAGTATTTCAGAATGGCGTGTCCGGATCAGAATACGTCTTTACGTGTCAACTAACCACTGTTCTAGAATGCATCTGAGCTGGGACTGAGCGCCGTATCGGAAGTACAGTTGGACGGGGTGGGTTTGCCAACCGGTATGTATGTGAAGCAAGCTTGTTGGCCATCATGCTACTAGCCTAGCAGTATTCTTCACATTTTCGCATATTTCAAATGATGCCGACGAGCGTCAGGGACGGGTCACTCTGGTACGACTGGATCTTCACTACTGCTGGAAAACCGTCAAAAGTTCGGAATTGCATGATAAGTTCGAACCCCACCCTTCCAACCATCCTTTCTCGAAGCTCTCTTCTCTCCCGTTTCTTTCTCTTTTAGACAATGCTGTTGGCCGCTTCGTCACTTGGCATCTTGTTAGGTGCGCATTTAGGTCTGTGTCAAGAATCCTCATAGGACACCTGCTTTAGACGATACCCTTTAGTTTTCGGTTCCTGGTGCCAGGTATTTAATAGTCACGTTTGACTCAAAATGGCTTTTAGCGCATGTTTAACCGTGTCCATAGCAACTACAAGTCGAACGGGCCTTTTTCCCCTCTATTTTCCAATCCATCTCCAGCATCATCCAAAGATCTCCAAACCCGCATTTCCGTTCCAAATGCAAAAAGCTATTGAAGGTCGGCAGGTTTCGCGGTAACCCACACATTTTTTGACAAATATTAGACTCTCGTGCGACTAACCGAAGCTGCCGAAAACGCTGCATCTGTTTCTATGTTCGGCTATCTTGAGTTTGCAGCGGTTTCTGATATTGTGGAGAATATTTCGCCAAAACTATCGGAAGATGCAGCATTTTCTATATCGATGGAAAACGTGTATCGATATGGTTTAAGGAAGCCTCTATTCAAGGTAGACACCCCTTATTAACCATTCTCTCTGCCCTATATATATTCATCATTATTTATTACCAGGGTTTGGCGCATATACCCAGTTCAAACGATGATGACGATGATGAGCTATCGCAAGAACACTTTCATATTCTTTCAGGCGATACCGTCGTCGACAATATTCATGCGACTCAATATTCCGATCCTGATTCTTGTCTGGAAGATATACGGTGCAACTCTTCCGCTCCATCTCCGGAGTTTATCTTGACTCTTTCTTCTCCGACTCCCGACCCTTTTATGAAACTCGGCCGTATGGACAGCAAAAGAGTGGAAGTTCCTGATCTGTTCGAAAGTTTTGCTTCTGATGACGACTTTTCCGTTAACGGCGATGCTCGACATGAGCCGGAAGGACAGGAGAGCAACCTTGGTATTGATATATTTTCAAACTCAAAGGATGCCGTTATTTCTGCTCAACAACTACAAGAATCTACAGGCAGCACCCTCTTTTCTTATCTGCATCACCCTCCTTCTACGCCTCAGAAGTTTGATTTCCAGGACATAGATTGGGATGACCTCCTTCATTCCGATCTATTCCAAGATTATGGTCATTCGGATGAGAAAAGCTGGTCAGCAGACTGTCAAACTTCTCAGGGGAGTGGCAACAAGAAACTCGTGCTGAATCCAATGATTGACCCTACTAGAGCTCAATCGCCGACAGCAGAATATGCACGATCACTTTCTAGGATTGTGGACAGCTCACCGGAATATCGAGACGAAATAGCTGCTCGTCTGTCTGCTCAGATGTTCCCAGACGATTCGCAAACTGCCGTCGTGGTGGATTTACAAGCTCGCAACGAGGACTTCGACTTTGATGGAAGGTGTGCTTTGGAACCGGAATGCGGGAAGGATTGCTACCGCTCAAACGACCTGGACGATTTCGTGATTGCGTACGAAGACAAAGATAGGGTAATAGTTCCTTTATCCATCATAGCCTTCTCACAGAGATGCTTCCCTATACCATGTATATTGTTGCGTAGGTCCCGGTCAGCGACAGTCTTGAAGATTTGCGGATGGAAGGCTGGACAGCAAGTTATGAGGAGCGGACGATATCGGACCAAACTCGACAAGATATTCATGCTGGGATGGAAGACGAAGATGAATTTCTTGTTCTGGATTTTTGAACTATGTAAACCTTTTTGCAAGGAAATTCTATGTACTATATTTGAAATAAATAATAATAATAGAGTTTGGAAGAGAAGTATCGATGTGGTGTTCCGGATCTTGAAGGGGCCGTACTAGAGCTCCAATGTACCGAACACAGCCGGAACCAGCAGGCGCAGCCGTGGGCAAGACGATCCGGCGACGGAGTACTTTCTAAATGGGGCTGTAATTATGACTCCGACAAAACCCCGCTGCGGAATGTGCCGAGGATACTGGAATGACCGAATACATTTAATTATTACGCCCATACCCGTTGTCGCAGTCATCGTTTCAACTTCAGCCCTCTACCCTCACCACATATCCTACCATCGTTCCCCTCAACCCCCTACGTCTTACGATGCTTCCTGCTCAACGTAACAAGGTCGACATCAGTGTATGTCTCGTCTTCCGTGTCAGCATCTGCTTTATCATAATCGATGTTGATATCGTCCATCTTCCGTAGAAACTGAACCCACAAGAGCAACAGCTATTCGCCAAATATGGGAAGCTGCCAACGCATAAGAACGTGCTCATGAAGATGCAGAAGGTCAGTCTACGACCTCGCTGTTGGCTTCGTCTGTCTAACATATGGCCGTCGTATAGGACCGCAAGTACTTCGACTCCGGTGACTATGCCATGTCCAAAGCTGGAGTAACTCCTCCCACCACCGTTGGAACTGCAATCCCTAATCCTGAGAAGTGAGCAGTTCATTCGCATATTTTTGGAAATAATGATCTGACTAACCCCCT
>JASFDC010000179.1:0-13524 GCA_036937075.1 Mycocalia duriaeana | reverse complement strand
GCAACACGACGTGACTTGTCTGTTCCTTCTACCTTCTCTACCATCCAGCCAGCTTGGTTCAAGGCCAGCTGCTTTTTACCTGGGTCCCCATTGAAATCTCGCGTGTCTAGTGCCAAAGCCAAACCAGGTTGGCCCCTTAGCCTTGTTGCCTAAACCTGATCCACAACTGTCGCCGCTTCTCTACCCTCAAGCCGGGTCAAGATGGCATTTGCTCTAACGCCTCTCTCGAGGCACGCTTCCCCACATCACAATACGGACAGGTCGATTATAACATCTGATGATGAGCCCGAGGTCTCTTCTATTTCCCTTCCTCTCGCTTCCTCCTCCTCCCAACCTACAGACTTGAATGAAATGGGAAGAGAAAAGGGACGCTCCCACATCGAAATTCACATCGACAATAATTTCTTGCAGCTCAAAGGCACTGGTCCCGATGTCGAGCCAGCGCGTCTTTCTGGACATGTAACACTCATTCTTGCTGAGCCGACGTCCTTGAAAGAGGTTACTTTGACGTTCAGAGGAAAAGCTCGGATACCTATTCCTCCTACGGAGTCGTGCGTTGCTATACTCTTACCCGCTGTTTATCCACCTCACATTTTTCTCCTCTCCCTAGTGCGCTCGCCACTGGTGGGTCATTGACTTATGTAGTGTGCAGCCACGACTGGTCCTTCCTAGAAGGCGAAAAGAAGCACACGCGCACTCTCAAAGCGGGAAAGCATTACTTTCCCTTTCAGCTCCAAATTGGCGGCTCCCTTCCCTCAAGCATCGTCACCCCTTCACTAGGCGGCGCATCTATCGCATATAAACTCCGAGCGCTTGCCATAAAGCCAGGTATAATGGGTTCAAAGCTAGAAGCTGTCGAGCCAGTATACATCATACGCTCCTTCGCTTCAGAGGCCCTTGAATACCAGCAGACGCTTGAAATTGAGAATACCTGGCCGGAGAAACTCATGTATTCCATTTTAGTCCCACATAAAGCATGGGCCGCTGGTGACACTCTGACTGCTGTTGTCAAATTTGCACCTCTAGTCAAGGGAGTGGCCGTCCTCGGAGTTACGACGACTGTGCACGAGACGACAAAAATTTACTCCAGGAGTGGAGGACAAGAGGACACTCGTGTAGTAGCCACCGCGAACCATGAGATTCTACATGGTAAAGCCGTGGATGTGACGGATGCTTCTAGCGCTCAACAGCAGCAACACGTACAGCACGGCAGTTCGTCCCGTCATCCCACACATAGGAGCTCACGTGCCTCATCTACTCATGTACCTTTATCGACCGCGCATACTCCTTCAGGCGAGAGTCCAGGAAGCTCAAGCTCAGATTTGCCACGCATACATGCAAATGCTGAGCTGTACCAGCGACTGCGTGAAGTTGAACAATCACAATCTCATCCTCCTCCTTCTGCCGCCGGTCCTTCCACTTCTGCCGCCGCCGAGCCTTCATCAACTTCATCTGCACAACAGCAACAACCTATCTCATCATCACCTCAGACAGAGCTTTCATATGTTCAATCAAACCAAAACGGTCCCGATGACATTTACCGAGAAAACAACGATGTTATAACACAGATCAGCATCGCCATTCCGCGCTGCCTCAGTCCTACGCACGGGCTCGAGCCTATCGTTGTAAGCCACCGAATCAGATGGAGTATCCTCCTAATAAATATGGACGGACATACCTCGGAACTCCGCTGTTCACTACCTCTCCATATCCTAGATAACCGCCTCTTAACAGAAGCGCGTGCATGCACCTCTGCTGCACGGCGGCTGCTCCTAGGTGGGGCAGAATCTACTCAGGAAGAGGAGGACGATCGAGAGTTACCCAGTTACTCGGCACATGTGAGAGATAGGGTGGCGAATATGTTTTTGCCAGAGGCTGCTACAATGCGCGTTGTCAATCCATGGGTTGTCACTGGGACGAGCCCGACACATGAAGGGGAACCGCATTACGAGCCTATGAGTTCAGTTTCGAGACCTAGGAGTGGGCATACTACGCCTTTGGAGGCGCATTTATTCTCTCATCTTCCTCATGTGCCTGGGTCAGGCGATTCGACGCCTTTGGATTGGGTGAATTCAGAGTTGCTGCTTTCGCTTTCGCAGAATCCTCCCCCGAATTTGAGGATGAGCGCAGACTATCATCCCCCTGATCCATTTGTTGAGCCCACCAGCAGGCCGCATAGCTGGAGGTGGAGTAGACCTTCTAGTCGACCCTCTAGTCGCCCTTCCAGCCGACATACTAGTCCAGAACGACACTCCCCAGCTCACGTCCCAGCCCCACTGCCAGCCGCCGTTACCATGCCTGCATGCCCCCACGAGTATGTCCATAACGGACATGCAAGTCGCAATCTGCACAGTCTGTTCAAAGCTACCTTTAAGCCATTCACAACTTTAGGTCACCATCACAGTTTCTTCTCGAGGCATCCTCATGCGTCAGGGTTGACAACGACGACATCCCAAGCTGACGGCATTCCAGCTACGACTGAATCAACCACGCCTCCTCATTTCCACGACCCGCAACAAGTACCGAGGTCATTTAGCTTACCGCCGGAATTGACGGATGCTTCAGGCCCTGAACTGCTTCATCGTGCGTTTACCGAGGTACCGGATTACTCGATCGCCTCGAGGGGTTTCATTGGTGGCGTTCCTCCACTTTCGAGTATGACTGGTTTACCTTCTTATGAAGAGGCTGCGAATGAGAGAAACGTGCGACCGTCACAGAGTGACGGGGAGCTGGCTCAGCGGTTCGCAAGGGAAATGGGGTTGGGGAGTAATAGGACTGCAGAAGAACAGCAGCAAATGGGCGAGCAGGGACAAACCATACCACCACCGGTGCAACATACTCGGTCTATGGGAGCACTGCCTGAATCTGCTATGAGGAGGAATCCGGGTGGGGAGCAAGACGTACGACGACTGGATGCAGAACCTGATCACAATTTGGATCAGAACCCCCCTGCTCATTCTCCTCCTCAAGAACATCATCATCGCGTAGCGTTCCAAATATGAGTTCGACAGCCGTGACCCGAGCAATATATCAATTCGCTACGACAACGCTCGCATTCGCTCCAGTCTATGAAATCACCACTCTATCATCATCAACCATTGTAATGTCGACGTCCTTCAAGTCTGAAGGAGCATTATAGAAACCGTTTCTCACTCTGGACAACTGTTTTTTTTTTCCTTCCTGGTTGTATTTATTGCCTACCTTCCTTTAGAACTACCTAGGATTATCATCAATGGTACTTTCTTCGCATATCATTCACAGACGCATAACGACACATTAGCATTAGTAATATAATTTAGCGCATAAAATTGCAGAAGCTTGTTCTTAGACCTTCACCGGTGTAGCTGTAGCTTAAAAAATGGAGATATTATAATGACTAAAGCACGGTCGCGTAGGACAGTGACTCTCAAATACTTAGTTTTCTTGGTTTTTGATGTTTTTTTTTTGGTTCCTGGGTTGAGAAACCTATGGAAATTAAATGCTTAAAAGACTGATAGTATTGATGGCGCACATCTGTATACGAAGTGCTATTTCCACAGGTACGAGATAATAGGTTCTTGGCTGTAGCCAGAGGAAGGCTTGCATGCAGGAGAATAACAAAAGGGTAAGAGGCGTTACTGGCATGACCTAATTCTGCATCCGTTATACTCTAAAACATTATCTAAATCGTGTATCTGAATCAAATTCATCAGTCAGTTTTTGTAGAATAATCTAAATAATTATTTTACCTGAAAAGAGGACTCTCGCTTCCCATTTCCTTGAATTCCTCTCGTCTACTAGCATCTATACCTTCCCGTTCACACTGTTCAATTTTCTTTTTGTTGAGCCTGTTGTAATCCCACATAACCACACAAGAGAGGATCATGCTGAAATGACGGAAATTCAAGTAAATGGTACAGTTTACGCAGTAGTATGAGAAACTCACGAAAGAGAGAGCCATCCCATAATAGTGCCATGTCCAATATGAAAGCGAGGCGGCGTGATATAGATAAATGACGAGCAAATCCTGCGCAAGTGTAAATAAATATACTCGATAAGAATTATATATAACATACCCTCCAAGGTTGCTGAAGCCCGTAACCATGGCGAGCGTGACACCTATCCGGACACCATTAATATAGCCTAACTCCAAGGAGATCAATCAGAATTCACCTTTCCTGATATCACCTCCAGCTGCCGATCCTGCCCATGCCAAGGAAACTGCAATGGTAGGATAAACACCCACAGCGGCGAGAACAGCCCCAAAATAGGCTACTCCTGGCTTTGCTTGGGTATACAGCACAATATATCCAATCAACGACACAAAGGCACCGCCAATAACGAAGGGACCGCGTAAGTTCAGTTTGTCAGAATATACGCCAGCTGCTCAGTTTTTAGAAGCGACAGTACCTAAGGAAAATAATTTAATTACCTGCAACAGTCGCCATACAGCCAGCAACAGATGGCGGGATTGTTAGAAGTTGAGCATTAGCAGCAGAAAATCCTGTCGAATCAGGTGTAAAAGATTGTCAGAGTAAAAGACGGTGACTCCCGACATACCAAGTTGGTTTATGATGGTTGGGGTGAAGAGCGCTATTGCATAAACTGGAATGAGCAGGCCTATAAAAAAATATGGTTATAAAAATAGCAGCAGACGTATTATTTTTTGAAGACCTACCAATATTAATCCCCATTTGAAGGTAGGTTTTATAATCAGTCATAGCTTGCCATACGAATTTGATGTCGTAATGTGTTGCCAACCCTATAGTATCTTCCTCCAACATGGTTGTTATGATGCGCTTATCCTCTGCAGTGAGGAAAGTGGCAGTTTCAGGATACTGATTCATGTCGTTGAGAAAATAGGTTTGATAACTAGATATAACACTCACATCGTGCATATAGAAAAAGGCGGCGACCGCAACAAGGACAGTGACTGTAGTAAGTGGACTTCAGAAGATGAAGACGTCGACCCAAACATGAATCTCGACTGACGCATGCCCTCAAGACAAAACTAAAAATATCGTCAACAAAAGATAGCATTGAGTACACAGACAGCTTACAATCCATTGCCATCCGTGAAGTCCACCGATACCCTCCATATGTTTAATACCGTATCTTTCAAAAGATAAATGATTAATTCTGAAACATAATTGGAAAAAACTCACGCTAGAATACCTCCAAAAGCACCTGACACAGTGGCCGCGGAGAAGAAAATCGCAATTCTCATGGCCAGATCTCTTCTCCTATACCATAAAGAGAGATAGAAAGTAATCTGCGCCATGTTTAGCTTCGAAAACACCGAATTCGAGCGGAAAATGCTTACTCCTGGGAACAAGCCAGCCTCCGCAATGCCTAAAAAGACTCGAGCACTAGAGTAAGATATAAGTATGCCTATCATCAGCTCCAAATTAGAACAAGTCTTTACACTATGAGGGAGTGATATGTCTTGCAGAGGCACATTAATGTCACAATTAAACCTAAAAATATCAGTTGAACAAAAGTATGTCGTGATATGATGTTTTCCAAACGCACCCCAGGCGACCATGATGGAAGGAACTTCCAAAAAAATGAGCAGTTATCATGGCCAAGGGAAAATATATATCTTACTCCATCTTGATGGCCTGAACAACTTCAAGCAGATATTGCTGTAGACTTCGCGTGAGCAATCCTCATTTTAGTAACAAAACGAAATCTTACGAAGGAACTTCTGCCAACGCATATGGAATCTGTAAGAAGAGTACATATTACATTTCGACCTTCTCTAGGTTCATAAAGGTCTCGACGTACAAAGAAGACCGCCGCTACCTGCAAAATAATATTGGAATTAGAATTTCCGCGCAAGACCGATTTTTAATTGATTAGCACATACGACATTGTACCGTAATCCCGTTAGATGAGCGTCTTTTGCCATTCCCGCAATCTTAGCATTGCCTGCATCCAGTGTCAGAGCTTAACCCAGCGTGCTAAACCTAATTTTGTTCCTTACCAATGTTTGCTCGATCGCTGATCAGAAAGGTATTAACTTCTTTAAAAACGAGGCGAAGACAGTGGCGCTCTCACAGAAAAGATAATAGATAAAGCAGAGACAGGAAAGGCAGCAGATGGAGATCCATCTTTCTGAGCACTCTCTTCCGGTCTGCTTCCGTGATGCTGAGGGCTAGTTCAAGCGCGACATCCTTAATGCTGGACGTTGTGGCATTTTCGTCACACGAGATAGTATCCTTTTCATTCAAGTGTGATTCGGCCATTGAGTTCAGAGAATGGGAGAAAGACAGGCAGGGCGGATTATTGGAGACATGTCGCCTTATATGTAGTCCTTAAAATAGCCAGACCCACTGAAGGTTGGACGTCCGGACTCCAATAGTAGTGTATCCGATTGTATGAAAGAAAGATTGCCCTGATCAGCTGATGAAAAGGTGCAAGGGGATGGTGCAGAAATTCAAAGCAGGACGGTCAGATCAGTTTTCACCCTGCATTTAATATCTGCCCCGGCATTTTCATTTCCGCGTAGACTTATAGAAAGTTGTAGACAGCGTATGTCTTGGCTAAGTATGCAGGCTGCAGAAGGTAAGGTTTGCGATATAAGGTAGAGCTGCGGCCTATGCCAGTTGAAGGTCGGATGGTGAGCGGCCTTGCATGTTATCTGGGATGAAATCTTTGAAGAGCTTTCGGCAGTTCAACGTTCCAAGTCAGCTGCCCTAGGGTTATCTGAATGCAGTGTAGTAGTCACTGGAGGACGGTCAAAACCAACCTCCGAGCCCATCAAATTTAATCCCATATCTGCTCCTGGGACCCTTTTCCCCCAAAACCATCGGAATTCGAGGTTACTAACGTAAGGCCTTTATGCATCCGAGCACAACAATATGATAGACCAACCACTCATATAAGCAAGCATGAAGAACCACTCCTCCAATACCTCAAAAACGCCATGCCCAGTGTTCTCCGATACCTCTATCTTAAAGTGGTCTTCACCCTTCTCAGGCTTATTGCGCGGACTGTACAGCTGGGGGTGAGAAAACAAGAAATTCACGGAGCTGTTGTGTACAAACGAATCCTTGTTCCTTCACGAGACGGTGGCAGAGATATTAAGGTTGACCTGTATATACCACCTGGATATGACCCGTTGAAGCAACGACGTAAAGCTCCTGTATTGATTAACTTTCATGGGCGAGTAAATAAATATCTGCATATTTAGCAAAGGCAGCTAAATAAATCCATATACACTGCACTTAGGTCGGGCTTCGTCCTCCCATCGCTCGGCACTGACCGCGAATTCTGCTCATACATCGCCTCGAAATGTAACATCATAGTCTTCGACTCAGACTACCGCAAAGCTCCCGAAAATCCCTTCCCTTCTGCACCAAACGACGTCGAAGACGTCTTCACCTACGTATCCTCCCAACCAGAGCAATATGACACGTCTAACGTCTTCTTAAGTGGCTTTAGCGCAGGCGGGAACCTCGCTTTATCCACTTCGGCATACTTGGGACCGGAAAAAGTTAAAGGCGTTATTGGAATTTATCCTTCGGTCGATCTGACGAAGAAAAATTATGTGGCTCCTTCTAAGACCTATGATTCTGGAGTCATCATATCGCCAGGCTTTCGGAAATTATTCTACGAGGCTTATATTCCTCCCGAAGTATCCCGCTCCAACCCTCGTATTTCTGCTGCCTTTGCGCCTCCAGATTCATTCCCAAAACATGTCCTTGTGGCATGTGGAAATGCTGATACACCGTATGTGCCTGCGGAGCTGTTCATTCATCGCTTGGAAGAGGCTGGACATCCTGATGCGGTCTTTGTACCAGTTGAAAATGAGGCCCATGGGTTCGACAAACAGGGAAAGCCGGGCAGCGCGACTGAGCGGAAGAAGATGAATGTATATGATGCGGCTGTTGAAATGATTAATCGAGCTGTGGATGTATGAATTTTAGCGCTACAGAAGTTGTGAAATTAATGGCTTCGAGTACGTTACGCCGCTTCTCGTATGTCTATAAATCCAAATTGTCGATTGCATCAGGTACTGTAACATGATGCTCAGAAATTTCGGTATTTTTCCTCTCGTGTGCACACTGTTCTAGAGTCCTCGCTGTTCACAATTGTATACAAACTACTTCGTACAATATATAATATAACTATAGTTCCCTGCTTGCAAGGCAATAAACACAATTGCGACCTCCCATCTGAACAATGCCGACTGGGAGGTGGTGGCGATGTTGTCAACCAGTGCATTTTTGTGGAGAAAACCATCATACTATGCCGTAGGTAGTGATTTACCCAGGCAATGTATTGAAGCTATAGTTATGGGCATATATAACTTGGGATGGCTTCTACAGCGACAGTGTACTTATGAAAATCCATTCCTCTGTGAAATAACATATGGATTGTCAAGTATTTGCTTTCGAGGAGCCTCTTCGTAGCCAGGTGGCACGTACTTCCTTGGACGAGGCCCATCAGCATAGGAAGATGCAATTTCCACTGGTACGAGAATAAGAGGCTCTTGACTGTCGCCCGAAGAAGGCTTGAATACAGGAGAATCAAAGGAAAAGAGGGCGATATAATACTAAAGTTGTGGTAATGCGTCAGTGGTCGATACTATCTAAAATAATTAACTACACACCTCTACTCGAAATTGAGGTATATTACTTGTCGGCATCATGTTCGATTTAAGATGTAGCTCGCCATGTATTTCTCCTACTCGTTTTTGAGGGTCAGGATCTTCGGCAGCTCCAGAAGATGGCCACCAAACAGCAAAATCTGAATGGTCAACGATATCTTTGAATCCGTCTGCATCGGCAGTCTTTCTTAATGCCACGAAGTCCTTTACAACTCGTCTCAGACAAACGCTAATAGCCTTTGGAGAAGAAAGCAAGTGTAATGCTTGCAAGTCCTGAGAATCGAGTCTCATGCGCATCGGTATAACAGACCCCCTGGTGTAGCACAGCTGAAATTGACTATGAGAAAGGGCTGTTAATAATATTGTAGGGAAACCCACTAACCGGTTTGGACAACCAAAGCTTTAAACGAATCAGAGTCCTATGTTAATCAATTTAAATATGAATACTTACTGTACAGCCCATCTTCAGGGGTCGATGGTTGAACACATTTCCTTCAACTTGAACTTTTCCACAATCATGCCATCCTTCGGGATCTACCTCTGGACCTAGTAAGGGGGTCGACTCTTGGTATGCAAGTTGGCAAAGGAACGATGGTGGACCTGGTTTTATCACTGGGATATAACCAAAAGTGGCTTGTATTCTGGACAGAAGAAAGGAATCAGACAGCTGATCATGTCTTGATTGGATATATTCAACCTATGATCTGTCCTCATCTTGCCTCTGGATAATCGAGCTAATACCTCATACTGAATGCTACACCTTGAATTTCGCTCGAGGAAAGTTTGGGGAAGCTTAAAAGCATGTGCCTCCCCGCGTATCTTCCCAGGTATGGATAATACAACCTCCCTCGGAAGTTCAAATCGATAATTCCACGAATATTTCCCATTCAATTTTTTAGTAAATTTGGCCCCACCTGTTTGGCTAGGATTTCTGGGATCTCCTTGCTCCTGCGACCACAACTTAGAGCAAAGTTCCCAAAAAGGCACTTCCTGGTTAGAACCTCCGCTAGCATTGATGAAGATTCCCCTGACCTGAAAGGAGAAATATGAAAGGTGAAGTAAATACTGGAAAGAAACATACGAAAACAGTGATAACTTCAATTGAATCAGGGCTGGATAGATCGAGGTCTAAATATCCTGTAACAGATGAGCCTTCCATAAATGTAGGTATCTTGGCTGAAAGTCGCGAATCTGCAAGAATTTTCAATACCGCCGTTGGCTTTGTGCTCCCATTCAAGTTGTATGAAAACTCCTTCAGTGACCTTTGTGACGAGGTCGATGGATTTGGATTTGAATAGGCAGGGAGAATGTCATTATCTCCAACACTAGGAAGCTGGGCATCATTCGAGCGCTGTAGAGTTCTATCCTGCACTTGGGACGAAAGCTGAGAGGGAGATTCGCTTGAGGCGTCATAGGACGGAGGCATCGTGTCGGAATGCATTAGACTCGCCATGATTTCGGGAGACGCTGAGCAGGGATACAGGGTACTGTTGATGATAAGACTGGTAGCTTGCGCTTTTTAATCCCATAGCCACCGTCATACTAATCTGACAGGATTGGCCTGCATGAAAACATATGTAAGTATGTTTGAACTAGTATCTGATTGATAGTTACATCAGATGGTAACTGAATAGTACCTTTGATTTAATAACTGGAACTTAACCAGAACCATGCGGTGGGGACTAAGGTTCGTGGGACATGCGATAATTGTTCTATAAATGGCAAATATCTTTTAATAGAGTAGTTCGCTTGTTGTCGTGGCAAGATAGCGTATTTCTTCTAGTCCAATGCCAAGAAATAATACTAAAATAGCAACAGCTTCGGTGAAATAGGTCTCTTGCTAAGCTTCATCGCCGGCAAAGAAATTATTTCCATTGTGAGCTTCCGTTCCCGTAAAATAGTGCACCACTTACCACTAGTATTTCTGTTCGCTTCCAGTCCGAAAGGTAATCAAAGCACGGAAATATAGAAAAAGACCTCTTCTTCTCAGCGCAAGCGATAGACTGCTTCGTAAGTTATTAGATTTGGATAAATAGCTATTACACAAGTGCAAAAAGTAGTTATTGAGATAGGCCTTTTTGACATAAATGGCTTCCCTAATAAAAAAAAGAATCCCAAATTTCTAACGAGTGCGATTAATACGAGCAACAGTCATATACTTTTTACTCACCTCCAAGCCATAAACTCTCAGTACCCTCGCCCTGGCAATGTGGAGGTTCTGAAAGGCGTGTGCGCGGTGATTGTCATTATAGCTTGTGGCGTTAATGTCGCCTTCTCCCAATATAAATCTTCAGTCGTGACAGAGACAGTTGAAATAGCTCGACAATGTGAATAATGAGGGTTAACTGCGAAGCAGAAATACCTAATGGTAACATTTATCAGTAGGAATGAGAGTGGGCCATGTTATAAGAGTATCTGCTTACTCGTCTATGCACGTTTCATCACCATTATACCCCATACCACCACATTGCTCCCAAGGTCCTAGCTGACCGTAGGCGACCGCAAGTAAAGATAACAGGGTTAATGATTTAACTAGCATGACTGATTGTCCTTGATCATGCAACTTCTGCTACTTTGATGACTCTGAATGTTATGGTCCTGGGCAAGAGCTTATCGTTCGAAGTTATGGTAGATGAGCGCGTCGACCATTCGCTGTCAGTTGTAGATAGAGGCCAGCAAGCAAGAGCAGGGAAAATATGACGAGGGCCACATATATGCACTGGGACGTCGTCGGCAATATTTGAACTCGTGTCGGATGATCGAAATATCCGTAGCTTATCCGAAGGCAAGAAATAAGAAAACCTCGGATATTTCACGTTTCTAAACGGTCAGCTGAGCACCAAAAGCCGCCTCAAAGACTAAAGTCAGCGATAAAGGGCCAGAATCCACGAAGAGAAGCAATGGAAGTGCACTAGCAAAGTTTCTTCCACCCACATAGGAGACCCAGACAACCTGAGGATATTTTCGGCTCATCCTCCGAATATCTTGTTAGCTGTACTCAACAATGCTCGAAACGCTGTAGCAAATAAGTGATTTGGCAAGTATTCCATGTTCAAGACAGGGTAGTTGGAAAATCTTTGTAGCTTGAGGTTGGAAAGAAGTTGGAATGGGGTCACGGATTGCCTGGGTATTATGCTTAGACGACTAAACCAAACACACGGAATACTCTCGATCGCGATTTTCGGTTACGAAGCTTGCACGAAAACAAAATGGACAGCCTCCGGATGGCAAGCTCATATATCTATAAATTTTATCCTTAAACTAACATCTATCAACTCCACCAGCTCGACAAGGAGGAGGAAAAAGACGACACGGCCGAAGTCACCTGGGGTGCGCACCCATCCACCGCAACCCAACCTCATATGTGATGTTGACGCGCTGATATCCAGAGGATCAGCAGCGCATCAACTCGTTTTCGAAATTTAACACGCGTATTAAGGGTATCGAAGAGAAGTTGGAGAATTTGAAGGTGTGTTTGTTAGGGAGCTTTTCATCGAAAGCGGGAGTTCTGATTTGTAGTAGCAAGAGAAGGAAGCTTTAGATGATTTATCAACGGAGCTGGAATTGGGCGATGAAGATGAACCCGTCTTGTGCGTGAACCCTATTCAACCTATGTTAATTTCTAATCCTCGAACTAGATATAAAGTCGGTGAAACTTTCCTACACATGCCTCTACCCAAAGCTCTCAAGCGGCTAGAAAGGGACCAGGCCGATGTTGATTCACGGATCTCCAAGTATGCTCAGCAAGCGGAAGAATGCGAGTCGCAGATGAAGTCGTTGAAAGTTCAGCTATATGCCAAGTTTGGACGGGCTATTAATTTGGACGATGAACCGCCGGAATAGTTTGAAGCCTGCTACAGAGCGGGATGAATATAGGATGCACGGCAGCCATGATCCTCGGTTATTCGACACGTTTGTCTACACGATGCTCTGTTCCTAAAATATGGTATCAAATACAAACGCTGGTTTACGCATTTAAAATAACAAGCTTCACTGTCATGTTTTGTAAATCTGGCAGTTATCGAATCTTTCCTCGGTGCTGTCCTTTATGTAAAGTAAGCGCGCAAGAAATTCAATTCGGCAAATACTAGGACTCTTATCTAAAAAGTACATGCCTACATGTGCGATGAGTCGACCCAGGCTCGAACTGAGGACCTTCTGTGTACCTGAAATATCTAGGATACATGTTAGACAGATGCGATAACCAACTACGCCATCGACCCATTGACGGTGTCAATAATATATTAATAATGATTCGTCAAATCATGCCTTGAATCAGCCACTATATACTCTCAGCGCACAAAACATTCAAGAGAAGTCCAAATACCAATTCAGAATTCACATTTCAACCAAAGAAAACAACTACATCATCTAGATTGTCAAGATCCATCCTACTTGAACAACTGTCTAAGTATAAAAAGATAGGAAAGGAAAGGACAGTATAGATCTATTTCTTTTCTACGCTCTAGAGATTAGGACAGGGAAGGGATAAATAAGTACGGTATAAGCGAGAGCGTCTAGTTCTTCTCGGCACCCTGTTCCTCGATAGTGGGCAAGATCCACTTCTCCTCGGAGACGAATTGCTGAGTTGGTACGCCGAGCTCGAAGAGGGTGGATACGACTTTTGAGAAGCTAGATGAAAGGGTCATGGTTAGAGGGAAGAAACGGTGAGCGAATATTAGAGGACGCACTCCTTGAAAAAAAGGTCGTTATCAGCTGCATAGGCCTTTGCGTACTTCTTGAAGCTCTTGTCCTGGGTCAGAACGTAATCCGTGCTAACAACCGACGATTAGTTCTTTGTAACATTACGCAGAGAGAAAACACAACTTACGGAAGCATCATAAGCGAACGGGTCTTCTTATCCTCCAACTGCTTAGGGCCACTCCACTTCTTCCACACCCACTTTTCATCGAAGAGTAGCTTGAAGTAGT
>JASFDC010000178.1:0-13586 GCA_036937075.1 Mycocalia duriaeana | reverse complement strand
TATTTGCGCTATTTAGAAATGAAAATTTGGTTGATGATTTGACCATGATCATGATCCGGAAGCATGAGATTCGGCAGCTTGGGCGAGCTTGGTTGTTGTGCCGCGGTCTAACGATATGCGTGCTGCTCGCTGTTATCATGTCCATATCTGATCTTCACCAAGAAAATATCGGGTACATGAGGAGAACTGTCAACGGGTGCTAACTGGGGCTGATAAGAATTGACATTTACATATGAGGTACCGAGGACATATCTCGGCAAGACATGACTCTTTGCATGCTTTCTGTCTATATATTATGTACGTATACTCGCAAGGCTACTATTAGTATTATTCTACGCCCCACGTATACCAACTTAATCCCTCATTTGCACTAACGGCTAAGGCGAAGGAAAAAGCAGCCACTTGTGACTGACCAACCCGCATGCACGCGGATCAGGTAACGTCAAATACTAAGCTAAATTAAAGCCTATATCACCCATTCAAATTTCCGTTCGGAGCTCATGTTCTGGAGCACGCTCAGAATCAGATATGAAGAGCTAGCAGATCTCTGCTCTGATATTGCTGAAGTTTCAGAGCTGTAGCACCGAGAACCTTATAAACATAGCAGACAGCACCAACACAACAACCATGCTGCTTCATCCCGCTAGCTGCTTTCCGCCTTATGGAGTAATGCAGCATGCCACGGATACTGTTCCCATATAAAACATGACTAGCCATGTGAAGAATAAATCGGCCGCAAGCCTTTTACTTTATGTTGGGAATAGTAGAATAAGGCATAGACCCAAGATAATTTATGGACTGTATGCCAGTCCCAGTGAACTAGTAATTAGTGATGAGGACTGAATATGAAGTACCTTACTCCAACGGCAGAAATGTTGCAAGCTCCGCGACTTGACAAAGTATCGACACAAACCCATTCGGATTGTATGTCCACCAACTAGCAGGTAAAAACCATTGCGAATGCATGAGACGTCACGGTCATTTGTGTAAGTACTTAAACGTGTTTCTGGATGTTTCAATGGCTTCTAGGTAGTTATCAACCGTTGCTGAAGTATATTTGAATGATGAGTTCGGCGGCGTCATATCTGTCAATGGAATTTAGATTTAGAGAGCCTATTGCGACTTGTATCATATGTATGATGCCGCACATCACGGCCTTTGGCATTTGTGCAGCGGTCTGAATGTCCGATCCCATTAGGGCTGGGTTGGATTCCTATTTCGCCTAGTTACTAACGTGAGATTGGTTTGGGGTTGGCTGTGAGGTTAGAAACCCCTGTTAATAACGGTTATTTTGTTACGTAATCATAATAATTAAAATCAAAATTTAAATGCGTATTTTCGCGCAGGACTAAAGAAGATAGCACATTAACTACGCTGCAGCTCTAAAGGAAGCTCTTGGGGTTCCATTCACCGGGTTTCCCAACTAGTTTTTCTGGGGCTGAATGTAATACCTCAGTGGTCTCCAAGGCCCCTGGTCCATCCTTATCCACGTTATGAATAAGTGCCTTGAGCTTGGGGTGATCAAGTTTTACGTAGTCGGCGATGTCGAAGCGAGTGGAATTGCGGAGAATCGTAGTACCAGACTGGAGCTCAACGTCAACGCGCTTGGTTTCAGCAAGATCATAAGGGTCGGAGTTATTGAACCAAAAATCTTCGAGCGATGCAATATTTGCCTCGGTTGGGTGAACATTGTAAGATCCATCAAGGATGGTTTACACAAGGGCCGGAGCTTCCGGGCACACACATGTGACCGACATGTGACCAAAAGCCTTAATATTACAAAATAGCTATTCACCCACTAAATCAAGTTTAAAAAATACTAGAAGCCTTTAGTGGCAGTTCTGGATGGTTTACTAGGCTTTGACAGTTTCTCACAGTTTCTCACACGCACATTTTGACCATCCCATGTTAGAAACGTTACCAACATGTTAATAACACGTGATTTACTAAGCTGTTATTAACATGAGGGTTTCCAACCCAGCCCTAGATCCCATCATACTATCGATTGCATTATTAATAACAAAGAAATGACGTTTTTCACTGACCAGATCATTCCCAGCCCGAGTTCCATCGGAGACAACAACCCAGTAGTCAATATAAATACATAGACCAGTCGTCTACTATAATTTAACTTATTTGAACGGATTTGTAGTGAGCTTGAATTGCACCCAATGGGAATCAATAAATCGCTTCTGGCAATAGAATTCAAACCGGGCCGCTTTGGAGCATCCTTCAAATTGCTGAATCTGTTATCAGCTCTTAATAGCCAAGCATTAATAAAGCGTTTCAGGGCTCGATGTGCACCTTTGACACGTTCCCCGAGAGTTGGTAGAGTTAGGCAGGTGACGAAAATGGAGCGATTTGTGACTGAAGCAAGCAATAAGATGGCAAGTATTACATATTTATCTTTGCTTTTCCTCTTAACGCAGGTTGCGATAGGAGCTTTGTACTAGGAGTAGGCACTGTGGTGTCCTTGTAAGTTTAGATGCTGTAGTCCTATGGCAAGCCTATGCCCTAAAGGGCTAAATTTAGAATTTACGTCAAAACCTGTTGGTTGACTTCTATTATCTATACTCCTCAGGCTGGTACTAAAATTAGGTCTGGGACTGACTTCTAAGCTGTGCACATTTTCCTTTTCCTTGAAATTTGGGAACGGCTGCTCATATAACCACCGATGCTTTCGTCAGTATAAAGTGAGCTACGGAAGCTGCATCGCAGTAGTTCGCTAATACGGTCATGACTGTCTTTTCACTTTAAATCTGAAAAACTCTCGGTCTTCCAAATTCAATATTTAACAAGTTCTAGCTTATAAATTTAAAAGAATCAATACTTGAGACTATTATAACGGACAAGAGTGATGATGGGATGTAGGAGTGATAGTTTTGTTAATGGGAAACAGCAAGTGAAGCTTTGGTGAAGCCCGTTCTTTATGCACGGGTATTCTATAAAATTTGATCACTGATAAACGTAACGTTAATCATAACTTTAAACGTTGGAACTAAAATGAAATTTGATCTAACGACGGATCAAAGCTGTTACTAACTCTAATATTCTATTACTTAGGATGTTATGTAGAGTAGCTGTGATGAATAATCGATCCCACATGCTCTTTACTGAGTTGGTACTCTTACATAAAGATAAAGTCAGAATAGGAAGTTCATTACTGCTTTGACTCGTGTGAAAGCACATGAGCGCTAATATATGGAGATGTGGGTTCTAGTGCTGAGTGAGCGGGTAAGAAGAACTGCATTTCGAGACTCCATAACTTTATTTATTCAAATAGCTAATGCGTTTACAAATTGTGACGCAGCCAATTTAAAACCCTCGTGCACACCAGCAGATGTACTTCCCCTGGCTTCACTCCAACGTACGAGTCAATGTCTACCAAAGGGATATGTTTTAAATTTTCAAAAAACGGAGAATGCAGTAATGGCAATGGCTGCAAATACTCACATGTGAATCAAGCCTCAGCATCCAATGTACGTGGCTTTGTGATTATAAATAAGAGAGCGAAATGCTCACAATTTTCTTACAAGCCGCGAGAACCATGTCTTCGAGCAAGCGGAGGTTGCATGCCCCTGGAAAGATTCTTTCAGAGACACGCTAGATATGGCTTCAGATACAACTTGTCAAACGCTCCAACGTTGGAATTCTACCGTCTATGCGACACCTTAGGCTGGAAGAGGGAGGACTCAGAGCGGCAAGTTGCTCATGAAGAGTTTAGGGATGCATTGACGGAACAGTTTAATAACATGTATGGAACGGACACCAAAGATCTTGGGTCCTGGCAAGCCTTGTGTGCCAAACTTGGGGTATATCCCATCCCAGAGAAGATTTCTAGATGTCGATGGGTAAGCTGAGCCTTCCTACACGCTTTCACTTATACGTACGTGTTGAAATTTACTCAAAAACAACAGGTGGTTGTTAACACTAATGTCAATCTTGTTGACTTGGTTCAATCTGGGACTGCAAATGTCACCACGTTTAATTCTGTTCAAGAGTTAAGCGAATACTCTATTGCAACTGGAAAATATTTTCCAAGGGATAATATTCATGCTGGCGATCTTCTCAAATTCCTGCTTCGCCAGATTCTTAATCCTCCCACTCACCAGGGGGCCAAGAGTGGTAGAAGGAAGCGTAAGAATTAAATTCGAGGGAAAGGACTAAAGAATGCCAGAATTGTTCGGTATTTAAAGTTTTCTACGATCTTGTATTGAATATATGCTGTTATTTCCTTGATCTTCTTTCAAAATATTAGTTCAAAATAATTTCTAAAACCCTGAAGAAGCTGTATGACCACAGAAAGTGCTGCTTTTATAAAGTGTATGGGCTTGCGTGGTAAACCTGATATGAGTGGAATAGATGCAAAGTGAGGAAGTTGGTTCCCGACTCGGAGTTGATCCCAAGCTGGCACCACTTACGAGCGGGGAAAGGAAGGCTAAGAGTGTAGTATTACATACTTAGCGTGTTCTGGATGTTAATGAGAAAAATAACGGGTTGTTTCTGGGGTGGAAATCCAAAGATAAATAGTTTTGGTGGATTTGAAGTAAATATATAAACCGATACTAAATCTAAAGAGGAAGTAATTACGTCGAAACGCAGCCGAGTATTTCGTCTAATATCCACGAAAAATAATATAATTATCGCACGTTCTAAACACCATAAACCAAACGAGCATTCTCTCTGGCCTCCTTCATTACGCGATCCGCATCCCACTCCGACTTCATCCCCTCATCCGTCTTCTCCTCACCGTCTTCCACTTCTCCCTCCACAACGGAGACCTTCCTAGCGATATCCGCCACGAATTCCGCCGTCCAAGGGATCATCGCTGTATGACAAAGGGGGAGCTTTCCTTTCAGCGTTGCTGGGAGATCGTTGTAGAGGTTGGAGGGGACCATGTAGGGAGCGTCTGTTTCGAGTAGGATGCGTAAGGGTTTGTGTGTTGATGAGGGAGAGGGAGAGATCATGTTGCGGACGGTGGTGGAGGTATCGGTGTTGGTGGTATATGTTATCACGCCTATAGAGACGTTTGAGAGGAAGTCGCGAAGGGCAGAAAAGACACGCGTACCTGTTATACCAATATATAGGTTGGGGAAATGATCCATTAATCTCTGCGCAAACTCCGGCGAGTCGGTGAAGCAGTGGATATGAATCTTCGGCAAACGTCAACGCAGCTACAGCAGAAGAATGGAGCAAATACTCACTTTGTGATCTCTAGGTACTTCTTCTTTCAAAATCCTCTCCGTATCTACATCAGCTTCGCGGGTATGGATGGTGAGAGGTTTGCCTAGACGAACAGCCTGCCGGAGCTGTCTTGCAAAGACAGCTTGTTGAATGTCTCTTGGCGAGTTGTCGTAGTGATAGTCAAGGCCCATTTCTCCCCAGCCTACGCATCTAGGGTGGCCCATGGCTTCTATTCTATAGCTTAGTGTAAGAGCTAGAATTACAACAAGCATCTAAAAATACGCACATATCGGCTTCAATTTCGTCGTTATAGTGTTTAGCATCGTGACTATAACCCGGTGAGATACACAGATATTATAGCCATAGAGAGAGTGGTTGCTCACGGATGAACACCCATAACAAACCAGTACTCCATATCTCCCCACTTCTCTTTCTTATCCTCGGCAATAGCTGAATCGGCCAGCTCCTTCCATAGTTTCCTCACCGGAGCTTCACACCATACATCCACGATAGCTTCCACATTCCTCCCTTCATACACGACCTTCGCGAACTCGTACAGCGTCCCATACGTCCCTTCTCGATATTTCGACCGGTATAGCTCGAATGTCGAAGCAAGATGTGTATGTGTATCCACGATCGGGAGTGATGACGGTGGTGTTGATAGTAAGAGATACGATTCTGAAGGTGTTGATCTCTTTTTCCCCATTCTGTTCTTTGGATATTTTGAAGAGGCTGGTATTGAGAGACTTTGCCTATGTATGTGCGGTCTTATATTCAGAGAGCGATGAAGCGAGCGCGGTGCCTTCGAGAGGAGTCCTAATGACATCCGTTGACTGATCACAGAAACTACGCGACCGAAGTTGTGCTTGGCGTCAATCCGGCAACTTGCGCGATGTCGGCCCGCAGTTGCCGTGAGCTAGCACTCAGCACAACTAGAAAACTTGATAAATGTAGTCTCTTTCCTTCACTTAATCATTTATAGCCGTTGAAACTTTTATTCTACTTCTGTCTGGCAAGCCGACGTTGTATCACAGGCAAAGTCAATTTAAGCTCCTATCGACTTAGCTTTGGACAAGGTGATTCCAGTGTAAATTGTTCTAATGACCTTTTCGTACAACGCTAGGAAAATATGATGTTAAATTAATTTTCTTTGTTACGGTCACGCCTCCGTGTTGAATTGGCTGGTAAAGCAGCTTCAGTATTACGGTTGGATTGATTTTATATATCAGTTCTATTTATCCAGTTAATTATGAGGACATTTGGTGTTGACTTTTGTGACTATTTAAGACGAGTCCTGCTTGTAATATTTGCGACAACTGTTTACGTTTAAACCCAACACCAGTCTTTGGTAGACAGTATTGAAGACAAGGCAGCTCTGTACTCGTATGTCAAGGAAGATGGAAAGTCAGCACCTACCTCCAACGAGTGATGATGCATTATATTTTGCAACGCGGAGTACCGTAGCACTTGACCGGTTGTCCATTATCGACTATTAAGTAGCATCTGTGAGATTAGGCAATATGTACTTAATAAGTTGCAGACAGTACATACAACTTGTGTAAAAGAAAGACGGAGGGGTATAATGCGTACGAAAGGTAATATACGCGATCAATATAATCAAGCTATCTTTACCCCACACTAAATAAGAAACTTTATATCCGTGTAGGTACGATACTAATGGATGTCATTCCAGACCTGGTTGTTATTATTATCGGTGCACTGCCATGTCTGAATTTTATTTCCAGCACTTAAATTGCCATTTTCATTGTCAACGCATAAACCTGAGAAATCGAACTGTTAGACCACGCAGAAATTGTAAACAACCGTATACTCGCCTTGCCCAGCCAGAGCAATTCGCTTGTCAGCCGTATAAAACCAGTGCTGCGCTTGAAGACCCAAACCGAAGCATTGCCAGACTTTAAGAGCCACACCATTACCGGGAGCTTAATTTATTGTCAGCTTCTTTTACATTCAATAGGTGAGGACGTGTACGAACTTGATCCGGCGTCAAGACACCATTCTGTCCCCGCCCATTGAACAGTTGTATCAGAGTTTTCTGTGATAGTCCATTGGCTATGGGGTGTGCATGCACCCCTATAAAGTCATGAGATAAAAAATGAGGTCGATATAACCATTCAACTTACAAGACGACTAGAGAACCATTGCGGATATCGGTATCTGCAATACGCATACATTGGGAGGTGCTCCCGAATGGCGTGAGATCAAGCGTGACTATTGTAGAGCCACCACTGCTCTGCGGAGCAGCTAAGACCTGTGCAACGAAAACGAGCGTAGCGGAAAACACCTTGAAGAGTGAATGCATATCGTCAAGTATCAGGTTGGAAGCAACAGTTGACTTGGAGAGCATCCAACTTTCGTCTTATTTATAGGAAAGCGAAGTGGCGAATCTAAGCGGCGAATCATATGTTTCAGATATTTCGGACCCAATTCCGAACGGGCAGTCCTGCCCTTGAGCCATGCGCTTGAAGGCTAACTTTGCCCGTGCTTCCATTTGTTACCATACAATACTTAATAGCCCTGCCCCATTTTATAAATATACTTCCGGTTTTTGTATTGCTGTAACGAAGGGGCAATACATACACCTCGTCTACAACGAGTTTCTTCACTCATGCATCGCGGTTGACACCACCATCATACCACCCTGATGAGGCATGAAATTTTGAAACCTGATATTAGCTAAGCATGACACGAGAGAAAGTACATATAACTGCGAGGACAACTCAGCTGCGAACGTAATCATGGATTAGAGTCATGGTCCGCCTCTCCTAAAGTTCGTTGGTGTCGGACATTGAAGTTATGATGATTTTTGATGTCAGCCATCAATAAATACATCATTTTGTATTGCGTTGGCAGTACAGGCGGAGGCAGAGGAGCAGAGGGGTTTCATGAATAGGCAAACACCAAGTTGGAATGGAAGCGGCTGTAGACAACATATGAAGAGAAAGAGCAGAGGGTATCGAATGATTGTGGAGCCACTCGAGGAATGAAATACTAATAACAGCTATTGGTAACCCATAAAACGGAACATACACAAAACAAGCTGCACCTGAGCAAATCAGAATCATAGAAACGAAAGTAAAGGACAGTCCAATTTTAGAAATCAACTTGCAAAAGTAACAGCCAAAAAAAGCGAAGCAAAAGAAACTCGAAATAGGGGCAACTTGCAACTCACCATGGTGTGGAAACTTCCCCCAGAGATATTTATTCATACTGCTCCTCATTAATCAGGCATTCGAAACTATTGAGTATGGGTATGAGATGAGTGGTGGGAGGAAAGGAGAGGAAAGAAATATGACGAGAAACCGAACGGTGGACCTGCCATAGGAAAGTCCGCGGTCTCTGGGTTATTTAATATGAAACAGAATAAGGAAACGCTTTCAAAAAGAACCAAAATTGATAAATAAAGGAGTGAAGAAAAGTAATGTTTCAGAAAAAAAGTGAATTGATCACTCACGATAGTACTAAAGACTTTCCTCGTCTATGACTAATACTCCTCCTGTGTTGACGGGTATGTCAACGCTGAAGGAGGTCTTCTTCGGGGGGAATAGTGGAGGTTGTGAAGATGTGTTGCTTGGATGATACTAAAGACGTAGCGGCTAGAGAGTGATAGAGAAATAAAGAGCTAAAGGAGGGAAGGCAAACTTCCAGTGGAAGACAAAATGCACCGTAGAATTCAAAGTTAACAACGATGCAAAGAATGGGAACAAAGAACGCCATATAAACTTCTTGTGCGGATTTGCTCTCCCCTGCCGTAATGGGCGGTATTCAAGATATACTCTCACCCCGCGATGTTGAGGTTTTCAGGTCACCTGAAAACCTCGGAAAAACTCAAGTTTTTATATTAAAGTTATATCTGTCTGGAACTGTATAGTAAAATAAAAGTTTCGGGACACACAAAATGTTACCTTAAAATAGATTAATCATTATTAATATTCTTCTGCCTCAAAACATGACTGAAATCTTGATTGTCAGTCAACAAAAAAACACGGAAGATATGCAAAGATTTAGATCAAATTTCGGACAAACAATAATCATAAATTACATGTAAACTGGAAACTGATCTGAAATTGAAAGATTCTGAGTAAATTTATGTAATGCCAACAATCTATTGTCTTTTTTTTTTCCAGCACGGCCGAAATCATGAAGAAAATTCGGGTTTTAAATTATACTGAAAATAGGTGTATGGGTTTAAATTATGCTGAAAATAGGTGTATGATGGTTCAGTATAATTTAAAACCCAAATTTTAGTCATGATTTTGGCCGTGCTGAAAACAAAAAAGACAATTAGATTGTCGGCATTACTTAAATTTAGCCGATTTCTTTTGTTTTCAGCCCGGTTTCCAGGTTACATCTAATTTATGATTATTGTCTGTCTGAAATTTGATCTAAATCTTTGAAAATGATCCATGTTTTCTTGTATACTGACAAACAAGTTTTCAGTCGTGTTTTGGGGCGGAATTTTTTAAATAATGATTAATCTATTTTAAGATAGCATTTTGTTTGTCCTGAAATTTTTATTTTACCACACAGTTTCGGACAGATATAAATTTAATATAAAGACTGGAGTTTTTCGGAGGTTTTCAGGTGACCTGAAAACCTCAACATCCTGGGGTGTCTCCAGTTTTTGCGATGGGATGTCACGATAGAGACAGAAGAGAGTGAGATGAACACACTGAAACTGTTTGTTACATCATTGTCACACGAGCGTGACTGTTGTAACGTCGGACGAGACGAGCTCTGAGAGAAATGATACTTAGACTGGGTAGAGTTATCGAATCGATTCAGAAGAACTGTGAAATACTCGAGAGAGAAGCCTCGCATGCTACTAGGTTGATAACGGAGATGACCAAGAGATGACGAGTAAATAATACTGTACTAGGTAATCGACACGGAGATAAGATAAGAGATACTAATACTGATTGTCCCGAGAAGTTCGCGGTGCTGAGTAATCTCCGGTCACCAGCGGTGCACAGCCATGTGGCTTTTGCTTACAATGTTCGCTAGGGTGGGCGCTCAAGCGCTCAGCGCTTAGCCTGCTTTCATGCTCTAGGTAAGCCTCCGCACATCTTGGACCCAGTAGGTCTGTTGTATATGTATATTACGCTTAACAAGGGACTGAAGGACGAAGCCATAGGACTTCTTGAGCTTGCAGACCACCGCGTTCTGTAGAAATTTGCTGGTGAATCAAGTGACATCTGTCCTGATATTGTACGTTATACCCACTGAAGGTGAGCTTTATCATTTGTTCCTAACTACGTCTTCTTACCTTGAACACTGAGAGACTCAAGGCGAGCATCCATCTGCCCTACCCAGGATGAACAACGAAGATGAGGGAAAGGCCGAACCCTCCCGAAATGATAACAACGAGGGACGCATTAAATCAAGGCGGGTTCGACACGCATCTACAGCTGATGTTATACCTTCGAGCAACCAGTATTACACCGCTCCTTCACAGCCAACATACGCAGCACCTTATGGGCAAGAGATACATCCCAGCAACCAGCATTACCGCCCTCCTGCTCAGCCAACATACGCAGCACCTTATGGGCGAGAATTCCCTCCGGGTTTCCAGCCTTACCGCTCTCCTGCACAGCCAATATACGCAGCTCCTTATGGGCAAGGGATACCTTATTCCTATACACCACCACCAGTGCCAACTGGACCACCTCCATCCAACGCATTTGTCGCGGTGGACCCCTTTCGTTCATCGATTGTACAAAGCGCCCAACAGCGATTTTCAAGTTCTCACACAACTAAGCTCGCTAGCGATGATATCGGTATCCCCGTTAGTTATAACTATGGAGGTGTGGTTCCTCCTCCGGTTATGGCGGACTATTCTGCTTATTGGTCGAGGACTCGCAGCCCTCAACGATATCCACGCACACCTCGATCCCCATCGCCTTCTATAGTCCGTTCACGTTCACGACGGCATGGAAGTCAGAATTCTCCTTCACCCGTACCTTCCCGGCGTCGTCGATTCCGTGCCAGATCTTCTTCCAGTTCTCGTCGTCGTTCTCGTTCTCGGCGCTCCTCAAGTCCGGAACATGTGATACGTCGATCTCCGAGTCCTATCATTGTTCCAAATGGCGGATATTCTCGTATGGCACGTTCTGAAGCTCCACCGACAATCATTCCTGGTTACTCTCGTCGTGGACGTTCTCGCTCGACTATTTCCCCTCAACATCGGCATTCACCTTCGCATTCTCGTTCTCGTTCTCATTCTCGTTCTCGATCCCCTTCCCGTTCTAGGTCCCCTCGGAGTCGGCGCACAGGCTCTCGGACCCCGCCGCGTGTAGTAATCCCATCCCAACCTATTATCATTCTCTCTGAACGCACTTCACGATCTGAAAGTCCCCATGCTGTCATTGTTAACCCTTCACACCCCCATTCCCACACCAACACGGAAATGGCAGCACAACCTGCAGTACAACAAATTCCCGAAACTGTACTTTCCCGGTCCAATTCTCGTTCTCCTTCGTCTAAACATTCAATCCAAATGATCCCAGTAGGTATGGAGCCATTCCCTGTAATAATTCCTGGTCCACACGGCTTTTCACGTTCACGGTCCCCCTCATCTATTCATCGGCGACCCGTATCCATCCATCGTCACTCGCGGAGTCCGCCTAGTGTCGTTCACCCACCTGTATATCTTCCCCGCTCTCGCTCATCGTCACGTCATAAAAAGTTACGCCGTCGCCGTGGCTCACGTACGTCTGAAAACACGTACGGCTCATATCGCCGACGTGCCAGTCGATCGCATACCCCGCCTTGGCCAAAAGCACCTTCAAAGAATTCTCAATCTAGGACCTCTCAAAGGGAACGCTCAAGCTCTTCAGGAAATTATGATCGTCGCGGGAGAAAACGATCTCACACATACTCCCGGCACAATAACTATGCGTATTCCCGTCCATTTCAACAGTTTAACCCATATACGCAATATCAGCTTCCCACGAGTTATCCTGCTTATCCACAGCAACAGTATATGCCACAGGCATTTCAGCCGGTCTCAACCTTCGCACGCGTATCAGCATTTCTTTTGGATACCATGCCTCGGCAAATCTACTTACACTTCCTTCTCCGCCTTCCATATCTTTATTACTCCCGCGTCAAGAGGATATTCGAAGAAGCGGAAGTGAGTATGCCCGAGATCAAAAGAATGGCACTGGAAATGGGGGTTACGAAAGATATCATCTATGGTGTTCAAGCTGTACCACAAGTGGCTGGCTCTTTCATGAATCTCAAGTCCACATGGGAAAGTTTTATAGATTCGCTATTGCGGGAATGGAAAACTTTGAATATTATATCAGTGCTATTGCTCTCGTCAGTAGCTTTCAATTTGAATGTCATTGATCGAATAACTAATTTCTGGGGCAGTGCGATCTTAACCATCCTTCAAATTGAAAGTGCAGCATCTGACCCGATTACACGATATTCATCGCTTCTGTCATTAGTCTGCGCTCTGATGAGTCTTTTATACGGGTGCATGTATATCATCCGATTCGGTTCCATGCGAAAGACTCACAAAGCCACCGAATGGGCAGCAGTAGGTATAATCATTTATCAAATAGAACAAATAACTGATTAACCGGTAGGAAGCGCAAAGATCGCGAACCAGTATTCTCTGGAACGTCTGGGTGCTTTTAGCCATGCCTGCCACATGGTTAGCATGGTAGGTCTATTTTAATGCAGACGTTGGTCTACGCTTATTTTGATTTTAAAGGGCGATAATCCTTTACATGATTTGCATCATGGCTTTCGTATGGCGAACCGGAACAGAAAATAATTCGATTCCTCTTCCAGATTCCGTCTGGCCTCGTATCGTGATCTCTGCTGTTTTTGGACTTGGAGTCGTCTATTTCTTCTTGATTATAAGCACTCTTAGGCGCTATGGTGAAGCTATGGACATGGCGTGGAAGGCTAGAGTCATGAGCTGGACGAGAGACGTTCTAAACTCCCAGCCGCCCACAATGTTTGTTCCTGGCGGTTATCCGCAGTACGGTCCTTATCAGTATACCTCGGCATCCAATGATAGCAATCGGGATGGAAAAAAGAACAATATATCTCAAGGTTCCTTTACCTTAGATGATAAGACGCGCACATTAAATACTCCCGCCACTTCAACAAAAGATCCACTGAACAGTTCACCCAGCGAGCATCGAGTATTCAAGACGGCCAAGTTCTTTGATACCTTTGACCCCTATCCTACTATAGTGCTACAGGAACTAGAAAAATACGGCATCGATAATCATTTGTCACATGTTTTTT
This sequence comes from Mycocalia duriaeana, assembly GCA_036937075.1. Lineage (NCBI taxonomy): Eukaryota > Fungi > Basidiomycota > Agaricomycetes > Agaricales > Nidulariaceae > Mycocalia > Mycocalia duriaeana. Next base: position 116 of record JASFDC010000178.1, on the reverse strand, counting down.
GGAGAGTAAGAATGTTAATCTCGCCTTAACCATAGTTTATCTTCTAACGAATGTGACTCACCTTTCAGGAACTTTCTACGACTTGCCACGAGGACACAAGCAAAGCGCATAAATCT
>JASFDC010000177.1:0-13671 GCA_036937075.1 Mycocalia duriaeana | reverse complement strand
TGATCATAATACGGATTACTAAATAAGGGTGAGAATGTGGCATGAGAATACCATATTTTGACATCCGAACGGAGCCTTACTCATCTCATTCGTATTCTCAGCGTTGCTGCCCCAAATGGTCGCCTAATAGCAGAACTGGATAAAAGGTATTTTGTTCTGAAATTTATTTAAATGTGATATTAATTGTAGAAGATTTCGGCAGGTACCAACATTTGGCAAAGCTACCATTCGACGATTTGCAAATAATGTTTCGGAAATGAAGAAGCTTGCTGGAAGGGATTTTGAGGACCTGCTCCAGGTATTTGCTTGTTTTTTGAAGAGGCGTGATATCCGCTCAACAATATCATAATTACTAGTGCTCCATACCAGTGTTTGAGGGTCTTTTAGAAGAGCCTCACAATCAACGTGTGATGAAACTTTTGTACCGGACAGCAGAATGGCATGGAACAGCAAAACTGCGAATGCAGACTGAGTCATCGTTGATTCGCCTCAAGCAGTTAAGCACTGAATTTGGAACTCTCATGCGCCAATTCCGGGATCTCAGCTGTAAAACATTTACAACATACGAACTTCCCAGCGAGGCTGCAGCTCGAGCTCGCAATACGCAGCGAAAAGAGGCTGCTACTAGTAATATATCTGGCCCCGTTCCCCCAACACACCTGGGTGCAGTTGCCACAGCTGCCATTTCATCCCCGAGAAAAAAGGAACTGAATTTATTAACATATAAGTATCATTCACTCCCAGATTATCCATATATGATCGAAATGTTTGGAGGAACAGATTCTTTTTCAACACAGCTGGTATGCTACACACTAGTTATTTACTCCAAGGATGTTACCGCTGATATTTCGCATAGGGAGAGCTAGCTCATCGTATGGTGAAACGCTTGTATCGATTGACTAATAAAAGGGAAGCGACTGATCAAATAGCCAAACGTGTCCGGCGAGAAGAACAGGCGCGGATTGCAAAAGAGAATCGCCGAAAGCTTCACCAGTCGGACTCAGTTCAGGAAATTGGATCAGGCTCTGCTTCGAATGAAGATGCAGCACGCATTAACTCAAAGTTACACTACTACATGAGCCATTCTAAAAATAAGGCGGTAGATATGTATTCTATGGCACGCGATAACAATCAGGACCCGGCATACAAAGTAAGTATTCTGGTACTATCGCTTGCATTAAGTTCTATTGATTTTTCAATATAGAGATTTATACCTAAGCTGAAAAATCACATTCTGGGTCGTCTTCTTAAACGAGATTTTGATGGCGACACCCACGAAGAATTCAGCGACGAAGATAGAAATTATATACACATAGAAGGCAACAAGCTCTACCAGGTGAACACGGTCCAGGTTAATTATACAACCTACGACGTTAGGCGGGATACAGACTCAGTCAACCCTCGCTCTCATCCTGATATAATGCTCCATTCCCCTGAAACCGGACCAAGGGCAGAGCCATATTGGTATGCTCGAGTACTGGGAGTATTTCATGCGACAGTCACGACTTCACATCCACACGTCCGAGACTGTGAACATTCTGCGCAGTCAATCGATTTTCTTTGGGTACGTTGGTACGGCGTGGAGCCCAACTACCGCCACGGCTCCCGCTATGCTCGTCTACCTATGGTAGGATTTGTGGAATCCACAGACGATTTTGCATTTAGCTTTTTAGATCCCTCACAAATTCTGCGAGGGTGCCATCTTATCCCGGCCTTTAATTTTGGCCGTACATCCTCCTTGCTCCCTGAAAAAAAATCAGCTGCCCGGGTGTTAAACCCTCATGAACAGGATGATTGGACAAATTTTTATGTTAATGTGTACGCTCCACATTCTCTCTCTAGCATCAATAATTGGCAAGATTGATAGCAATTTCTGTAGTTTTGTGGATCGCGACATGATGCTCAGACATTATGGTGGGGGCATTGGACATTATCAGGACAGTGTCAATTCGCGCGCAACGGAGGGAAATGGCGAACCTGAACTCGCTGAAGGGACGCATGAGACTGACTCAGATAATGACTCCGCCGCCTCCACCAGTGACTCAGATAGTGGTTGTGAACCCGATATCAACATCATGATGGATGCCGCTGAGGGAAGCAGCTCCGATTTTGAAGAGTCTTCTGAAGATTCAGATGGCGGCTACAGTGGGAGCTTGGACTAGTTTACTATTTTCTAGCAGTCGGTAGAATTAATTTCATGCCATTTAGACAGCCTCAGGCTCTGAGTCGGTGCCAGACTGTAATGACTCTATAGTAGTTGTGACCATCTCTAATTACTACATGATGGTCCTCTGATTGTGATATATTGACGTATTGACGCTAACATGTTTAATATAATGGCGATGAACTTGACAAATGGCGGTCAATAACTGATGCATGATAATATAACTGCAACCAGGGCTTCTGGTGGTAAAGTAGACATGATGTTACTTGACGCTCCTGAGGATTTGGCAATCTGGTGATGATCCGACCATTCACTCGGAATCACACCTGGCACGTTAGATTATGAATGCAATGCCCGTGTCAGATCACAACCGATATGTGATGCATGATGTTATTGTCGAAAGCTGAGCTTTCATAGGCGAGACATATGAGATGTTATGAATGACTCCCTAGGCAATGAATATCTGGCGAGGAGCCGGCGATGGCCAGGCAACGCCTCGCATTATGCGTACAATCTGTCACAGCACTCGTGACTAATACAAGGCCATACCTTATTTTCCAGAATTTAGTGATGCGTGTCCTTCTCGTTCCAAGTCAAGTTAATTCATCGTGGTCGTACACGTCGGGCCACGAGAGACCCTCATCAATTCATATCGTCTTATACGATTGCCTGCGCGAACAAGGTGTCACCGTTTCAATGATTGGAGCACGTCTGGATCGGCCAACAGCAGTTTTCGGAATCGCCTCTGCTTGCCACTGCGCAAAACGCTACAGATAACATGATAATTAAAGTTGAAGCATCTGCATCCTTCCACATCGGCACATATGCTTTTCCGAAGGATGAGTGGATGGGAGACCGTATTGATGGGTTGGCGTGCTTTTTGAATATGCTTAAAGTTTGGTTTTCGTATGATCGTGGGTTAAACAGAGGTACGCACGAAATCCATTTTGAACGAATACCTCGCACATGTACATGAAATTTTCCTTCTTCCTCATAGTTTCTTCTACTCACTAAAAAACGCTCAGCAACATCTTATCCTAATAGCTGATCGACAGTGTTGTTTCTCCTTCCCCACACCTCGACAACTATGGTACGTCGCTCTTGGGAAGTAGCAAGGAAGAGGATGCGCCTCATTGGGAGAAGAGATGCATATGTAAGGTTAGAGACGCAAGTAATGTCACTAGACAGGTTCGTTTATATCTGTTCCTTACTTTCTATAGGTTCTATTTTTGGCGAGCGGGGTTTCGGCGGGCGCCATTATGGAGTTGGATGGCAGTCTGAATAGGGTACTGGATGACTTCGAAGACAAATCCCCCCAGATGTATCCTCAGACGTACGCAACTGATCGATTATTCCTTATGAACCAGGCGCACTCGCTTAACGAACAAGATGAATTGATACTAGTACAAAGCAGTGACAAGTATTTGTTGAAGATGAAATCAGACGATAAACCTCTAAGTCTCGAAAGACCACAGTGTGGTGGGATCAGCAACCTTCTGTTTGGTGGTGATCTCAGCCTGTCCAAATATAAATGAGACTCATGAATTAAATAAAGATGTATATTGTGGACGTACACCTTGGACTGCGGGAGCGGTGAGAACTAGCTGTGACTTGCTGTCGCGGATTCTGTCCTACCTGTGAGCATTTCATGGTAATGTAACGATCCTATTTTTACATACAAGTATAACCTGGAACCTGGGTCTTGTTCCACAACCCAGGAATATGGAGCATTGATCTTCCCCACAACCTGTGTCCCGGTCAAGCTCAAGTAATAAACGTTGCCTTGGTATTCATAATAAATGACACATTCTCCACTTTGGCCACCCGGTCGGGTGTCAAGCGTGAGCTTTATAAGAAAAATATGAATGAGTGCTGGTTGAGGTATGATAGGCTGAAACAAAAATTTACATCATGTGGGGCAGGGCTGGCACCCTTTTTGGTGACCAAAAACCTGTAGCTCCCAACGGCACCTTTCAGCTCGACAACAATGCCGTAGGTTGCATTGTTATTGAAGACCCTGTAGTCTCGATTAGGGACTATATTTGAACCTGGAACGATCTCTTGTTTTCCAGCGTTCCCGCCTCCTCCGCCTTGGCCTCCTCCCTGCTGTTGGCCTCCACCTCCGCCAATTCCGCCGACGTTAATTAGAGCATCGGTTGGCTCAATCATCCATATCTGATTGTGTGCAGCCTATAACCGGGATGAGATGGGTTTATATTTTCATTGACGAGGCGCTTACTTTCCAATGCTTCAGGATAACCTAAAAAAAAAGCATGTTAGTGGGAAGTAGATAAGACAAACAAGTATGATGTACAGTTGTATCGCTCAAACTAAGTGATAGCCTTTCCTTGGTGTCTACACCGTTATGAGTGATGTCGCGTAAGTCATAAATCCTGCCCAGGCATCCTCGATGAGATAGATAAAAAGGAATTGCGTCGAATGAACTTACGCCCAGGTAAAATCGCTAGTGGATTCTATCATCCACTCATATCCTTTAGCATCATCAACAAGGTAGGGTGCCCATCTATCATTAACCTTGTCCTTTTGTACGCCGAGGAATTTTTTCTCCAATACATTCTTCAGGGTACATTTTCCATTTCCCAAATCAACAATCTCCCACTAATGCAAGTCATGTTACAAACGTCATGACATAACATTATAAACTCACAGCTCGATGGTCTCCCCGGTTTTGATTCACGATAGACAATCGTCGGTCGCCTTGCACGGAATGGATAACCATTCCATTCAAAGTACGGATTCGATATTTCCCTTCTCCGTCGGTGTCAGGAAGAAGCGCTGGTGTAACTTCTACAAGTTTCCAGTAATAATTCTCGTCTTTGTCCTGTTTAGCGTATAGAAGTGGTTGTGAAAACATGTGACATGCACTCATAAGAAGAAATCACCCACAACTTTGTTGAAATTCGTTGGTAGCTTTTTATCATACTCTAGGGCAGCCTATAAGAAAATGGCGTGTCACGAATTATAAATATGAGTAGGACACAGAAGAGAAACCAACAGTGCCGTTGTCTTGAACAAAGCCTAAAATATTTTCATCGTCGTTCAGGTCCGAGCTCACCATACTAGGAACGCCCTCAGAGTTTGAATAGAGACAATATTGGAGACGTACTATACGCTAGTAGTTTTACCTGGCGACTCGAAATAGAATTTCCATTCCTTTCCGATGGCTTTTGTAGAAGACTTTGCAACAGTAAAGGTATAAGTGCCTGTGCCAGCTGGTTTTCCGGCAAGAACCCAATCCTCGTCGGTGATGCTCCGAATTTGGTAGACCTTTTTACTGGGGTCAGGTTGGACAAAGATCCACTGTCGTCCGACTTCGTTAAGATGAACAGTGTGAAATGCGTACGGGACACATACTTGTTGGTTTGGACTATCCTCCTTCAACGGACGCAAATAGAGGCTACTGCGGTCGCGTCGTTCCAGAAACGTGCCATAATCGACATTCTGAAGTCTGTACTTGACATTATTGAGGATTTTAGGCTGGGACATTTTGAGATTACACAAAGAACGTTAGGTTACACTCCTGACTTTATACTTTCATCTATGGACTATATCACTTTTTTATATGCATCGGAAGACTGGAATCTAATACTAATATAGCATCCATAAATCAAGTCACTTTCTGAGGCTGTTCGGAAATGCAAGACTTGCACAGGTCTTTCCTTGTTTTGCGTTCTATTGATATTTGATGTCACTGCAGCCTTCTCATCCGGTGATAACATAGCACCGGTAGGGGCGATTGTGCGCATGAGTTAATTTCCACACATTTATGGGCTATATCACTTTTGTGTATGAATCGGAAGACCGGAATCTTATACAGCTTCCATAAACCAAGTCACTTTCTGAAGTTGTTCGTGAACGTGAGACATGCCCAGGCCTTCCCTTATTTTGCATTCTATTGAGACCTTAGGTCACGGGAGCGTTCTTATCATAACACCGAGATGGGCGATTGTACGCATGAGTTGATTTCCTCACGATAACGGTCTGTTTTTACCTTCTGGGACTTTCTAACTTTCCATGAAGCAAACTTAATGAATATGCTATATACAGCCATCATCAAGGTACAAATTGATATGATAAACATCAAGGGTGTTCATGCTAAGAAACGTCCACGAAAAGGGTCTCTCTACGGTATAGGTATCGAACACGTTCCGTTACAATACATTTAAAGCTCCAGCTTACCGGGTCTTCTAGTGTACCAGACTCCAAGTATGTATAAGGTTCCGCATTGCTAATTCAATATTTATCTACATCTCATCGCTTTATAATAATAATTGGGTCTGCAAATCAAAAATAAAGCAGCTTAATAGTTAAATCCGTCCTACATAGTTCAATCTTACAAGAGACTAAACAAGAGACTAAGTACCTATATTGGGGGAAGACATAATTTAAATAATTGTTTCAAGATTTATAGAAATGACATACAGTTCACAACGCAAAATGCGTAAAGACCTGAAGCCTCCACTGACGCATCATCGGCTATCCTTGTCTGATTCAAGACGAGATTGTTTGCGTTTAGACCTTTAGCGGCCAATTGTTCCTTGATCTGCGTAACTGTATCCTTCATACGAAGACGCAGAATTACTTCTTTCCCGCTGCCACGAAAGGTTACTGGCATTGCACCTGGAACCTGGACGACTACCCGAGCTCAGAATCATTGGGGGATATAACGGAAGCTACTTACTCAGCTGAATGTGATCCCCGTTCTGGATATCATATGATTCAATAGTACGATGTTCTAGGAGAATATCCTTGTAATAGAGAATTAGTTGGTTCTCTGGAGGAATGTTATGGAGGGTTTCGATATCTCTTTTTAACCGCGCTACTGTTTTGCTTTTGTTGATGGAGAAGGTAGGATCGCGGAGAGGCTTTCCAACTCTGTTCAACTTGAATGTGATACTCGACATGGAAGCAGCTGTGCAATTACGACAACGACGAACCTACTCACCATATATATATGCTTGGGCTTCGACACATAATTACCACATGATGCATGAGCGCTTGAGCGTTTATCTATGATCTATAATTCTTCATCGGGCCGGTTTAATTAAGTGCTTGGTCCACACCTCCAGGCTACTATCTATCTTTGCATAATCTTAGATTTATTCACATGTTGTCCTAATACGGTATACAAGAACTTGTTGGTTGTTTGTTCCGGCATTTTCAGAGAGCCGTTGTAGAGTTGAGTAGGGTTTACCTTCACTTTACTTTTCCTTCTTCTTGTCCTTCGCCGGCTTTGCAGACTGCTTGAAAGCATAATCACCTAGTCTTTTTTCAAAATCTCGCTCAACATGGGTCACCTCTCCGGTTTACCTCTTGCCCTCGAAGATTATAGACGCTATGGTAGACAAATGGTGCTAGATAATTTCGGCCTGTCAGGCAAGCCTGAAGATCATTATTTGCGTTTAATATTAATTTGTCCTATAGCGCAAGTCAAGTTGCAAAATGCTAAAGTCGTGGTCGTTGGAGCAGGAGGTCTGGGATGTCCTGCTTTGCAATACCTTGCCGCTGCCGGTGTAGGTAGGTGCAAAGGCCGTTTCCATTAAGAATACCCTAGTAAAGAAAAACGTAGGAACTATCGGCATCGTTGATCATGATATCGTGGAAGTATCTAATCTCCAGCGACAAATCCTCCATAACGAGCAAACTGTAGGTATGTACAAGACAGAGTCCGCTGCTAAAGCCATCAGTCAGTAAGCAAAACTCCATCTGGCAATGTTCTTTATGACATATCGCTCGAAAGGGTCAATTCCAGGCTCAAGATTAATACTATAAACGAGCCCCTCATTCCTTCTAACGCTGTAACTATCTTACAAGACTATGATATCATCCTCGACTGCACAGACAACGCACCAACGCGATACCTGCTCAGTGATACAGCGGTTAAACTCCGGAAACCCCTCGTGAGTGGTGGTGCGGAGCGTTACGGTGGACAAGTTTGCGTATATAACTTTGGTGAACATGGCCCGTGCTATCGATGTCGATACCCGGTTCCAGCCGCACCCGCAGGTGGTTGTCAACAGACTGGAATCTTAGGCGTAGTAACCGGGATCATTGGAACTCTCCAGGCGCTACAAACCATCAAGATCATTACTGGATTACAAGGTATAAGATCAATAAGTGATTCTCCAGCTTATCATTTGTGAACCAGTTTTTTCTGCAGACTCTGAACCAACTATGATTATCTTCAACGCTCTTGGCTTCCCCTCGTTCTATAACTTCACACTAAATCATAAATCGCCTACATGCCCGGCATGCGGAAGGGAAGGCGAAACTATAGGCAAAATTCAGGACATAGACTACGAGCAATGGTGCGGTCGTGTACCGGATTGGGTAGAAAGCGGGCTTACGGACGGCAATGCCGGATGTCGTATATCTGTTAAGGTAAGTTATACGCCAACTTTCCGCAAAGTTACTGAAGTCATCTCTAGGAATTCCAACGAGTACTAAAAGATCACGGGGAAAACGAACTGAATATTATCGACGTTCGCCCCCCCATCGAGTTCGGTATCTGTCAACTCCCGAACTCCACTAGTAAGTTTGCCTTCGAGTTGCTTCAATCTCCTCCTCACAATTTCGGTCAAAGATGTACCCTTAGCTGACCTCTTATCAAACCCTATTAAATACCTTCCAGAAAAAGATAATGTGAAAACCTACGTTGTTTGCCGCCTTGGAAATGATTCACAGGTTGCCGCAGACGTCCTGAGAGGAGTTGGAAGAAAGAATGATATAAAGAATAATTCGAACATGGTGATAAAGGACGTGGTGGGTGGGTTGAGAATGTGGACGAGGGAGGTGGATCCTAGTTTTCCAGAATACTGAGCTGGTAGTATTTTGTATCACTATCGTTTATCTTTTATCTTTTTCTGCTATCCTAATAATCAAAATGTGACTAAGCGGTGCACAAACATCGGCTTAGTTCTTTCTGGAAGCCTCCCTTGTCGTCGAATGATTTGATCAATTACAGAGACCTGCTAAACCCGTTAAGATGTTGTCGAAATTGGCAAGACGAGTTACACTCACAGCCTTCACCGTAGAGTAGGGCATGAATAGTGTTCCGCATATGTGTTTCCATGGTTCGTGCTAGCTGTCCACTCTTTCGAGCAAATCCAACAAAATATAAAACCGCAGTTGGCTGATTACAATAAGGATTCTGTGAGATGTTCTTCAGTGGCAAGTAGACGAACATACGGCCGATGCATCTCATATAGTTGCAGCTTCAATAACAAGTTTGATTTTAGCAGAGGGTAATTCGGCACGAGAATGTGTATATCTCAACTTACCCTCGCACCCTAGTGAGCTGTCATTTTATAAAAAGAAATAGAAGTAATTAATAAGACTGAAGCGTAAGATGAATTAAAAAACTCGCATGAAAGTTACATTTGGGACAACCCCGAACGTTGTCTGGAAGTTTACCACCTGAGAACGTGCCATAATTCTCGCAAAGATGTGTATCGGTCCACATGACCTTATCTTTATAGCAGTAGTCTTTCAAGCAGGCCGTGCAGCTCACAATGGGAGTTGTATCTAAAAACGAGCATACTTAATCAAAAAGGTAATAGAACAAAGTGGATGATGTTTTAACTTCCACCCAAGTGATACTGCGCATTCCCGCAAGGACACCTGGAATAACCGGCGTGATAATTATCGATGCGTTTAAGGCAGAGACGTGTATATCTGAAAGTAATTAAAACGATTGCATGAGTCGCATATTCAACATCTTAGGTGATAGAATGCTTTACTCGTCGTCGTCATTCTTATCCATCGATTTCACCACGTCTCTGTCACTTAGCAGCGCCGTGCAGGTAGGAGTTAGACATTTGACATCAGTCTCTCCACTGTTGATATTTTTCTTTATGAGCTGACGGAGGTGGTCAGGGCAAAGGTTGAATTCATGAGGGCATATTAATTTGGGGCCATTGAAGGTGGAATAGTTGGGGCAGTTAGGCCGAGCGCATGCAGACATTTGGTCAGGAGAATCGTTAAGTTGGGGCCGATGACGCGAAACTTCACCATTTCAACGAAACTGCCCAACTGAGCAGTATATAGTAGATGTTTTCCTGATCGAGTAGTGCGGAGCTTCAAACTGCCGGATTTTGTAACACTGGCTAAGATTGGACTTTGGTTTGCTTTGAAACGTTTTACCAGCTAACTTTACTTGCCACCTGCACCGTTCTTCCATTCATATTTGACAGCATGCCAATTTTGACACATAGCATGATAATAACTGGTAAGCTTCGATTAGAACGAACAGCCTTACGATGTTATGTTTCCACCGGTTGTCAACTTTAGCAGTTCACACGCGGTATAGGGAGGAATAGCGGCCCTCCTGATGTATGATGATCAGTGATCTTTCATCTAATCTTAATATCGTAGACCCTGGCCTCGCTTAGTTGCGGATTACTAGTTTAAGCAACCTCCGAGATAAGAACCATACTAGGCTCTTCAATTGAATGCCAACCAATTTGTACAATTTGCCACCTTCCTAATGCCAAAAAGAATCGGTAGGCTCATATTCTCTTTGGGATGCTTTTATTCGGCTTCCAGTGGTATAAGTATAAAATCAACAAGGATGGGACTAATACGTTTCAAGCACTGAACCTGGTATTCCTTCAATGTATGTCGTCAGCTCATTCTTCCCCCTGGACCTGATATAACTACTCACAGAACGATGTCGTGGATCACTCTCAACATTAATCGACGCGGTTTGCCCAATAACGCTATCACGCCATCAACAATAACAATCAAAGATGACAAACTAGTTTCAAGACTCAAAGCCGATATTGAAACCTCAACCGGCATTCCTGCTGCCTCGCAGATACTCTGGTTTAATAACACAAAGCTCGTAGACAGTAATACACTCAGAAACTCTGGCCTTTCGCAGGGACAAATGGTTGAACTCCGTGAGTATATCCAATCCTCTCTTTCATATCCTGATATCACCTCTGCTTTGGGTCTATTTCATCACAGAGGACAGATCATCGATGCGACTTTATTTCTTCAGAGCGGCGAACAGCTCTAATAGAGAAGAAATATATGTCTTACGCACGGATACCCTTGGGCAGATTAAGACCAAAATTCTTGGGGGCTCAGAGGTGCCGAAATATGATACCCAGATTGGGGGTAGTGGCAGCCTTACTGAACCTGCAAGAGATATCCAGACCATCACAAGTTTAGGTGCCGACGAAGACACCATTCTCAGATTCCGTACGTTGTCCATAATTATCTAAGAGCGATTTCATTCTCATTTGGTCGATACAGATGCTCGCGCAGATGGAGGTTAAAGCATACGACCACATTCATACAATTATTAACTTTCAATTGTTGATGTAGTATTATCGTGCAGCTACCAAAACTAGGACATTATACTTGTACTAGGTCACTTACTCATTGTGAAATGTATAAGTCTTGCATCTTCAACTTGTTGGAAATTACTAGATTATGTGGAACCACAGACTACCTTCAGCTCATGTAGGGAAAGGAGAACAGCTAACAGGGAATTCGAGCGGCCCGTTTTATACCTTCTTCCATACCAGTAGGTGCTCCAACCCAATATGAGTCGAAATGCTCTCGTCTGGTACCCTGTCGATCAATTTCTCCCAGCCCCGGCCTAACGCTTCAATGTAATGCTCCGGTTGAATGTAGTAAGGCGAGCCATCATCTCTGCGAGGGTTAAGAGGATAAACAAGGGCAATAAGAAAACCACCTGGCTTCATTAGATTACCCATCTGATGTCCCCATTCCATGCGTCTCGATGGAGGAATGGCGACGAAAAATCTGAATATTTTTATTTAAGTGCATCTTTTCCGCCGATTTAAAATGCTGACACACGTGTAATCGTAGATTAGGTCGAAGAGCTCGTTAGGTGAGTTCGGCAAAGTGAAGAAATCCTGTTCCTGAAAGGCAATTTTCCCTGGGAGTATATCTGGGGTGGATGCAAGTAAACTGTTCTTAAACTTATCGTCAATTGTGCATATGTAGGATTTAATGCATCGTACGCATTAGCATGTAAAATGGCAGTAGTTGATATGTCTATCGCAAGGGTATCCAGGCCAAGAGAAGCGGCGATAAAGATTGGATCATAGCCCTATGGCATACGCGAATGTTATTAAATTATAGATAGTGCGAAGATTGGCGAAAGAAGCACTCTACCACACCCCGGTACAAGAGCGCGCCCTTGGCGTGGCCAGTTTTGTTCATCGGATAGTAGAAGAGACTTCAGAGGAGGTTGTACGGTACCGAGCTTGTCCCAAGGCAGGACATTTCTTTCCCTTTGTCAATCAGTTAGTTGGCACAATCTGCAATCATTGGCGAAAGTCATGCTGCTAGTACTTACCATGTTTTTTCCCAGCCTTTATCGCCAAATTCTCTAACAAGCAGCCTGAGAGTATCCATTTCTACTTCTGTTGCTTTAAGAACCATTATTTAACAGGAGAGAGTGGAAAGCTGGCAGCCTAGGAGGAAAGTAGATGAGAGAAGAACTAGCGAGCCTTTGCGATGATTGTTAGTAACGTGACAGTCACTAGTCACTAGTCACTGATTACATCCTCTAAAGAGCTCATATAGCGCTCATATAATAAAAGAGTACATAGATCACATATACCGCCGACACATTTTCTCCGACTTCCGCCCATAATCATAACGTATCTATATACTATCCATACTCCATGGAAAGCGACGAATGGGTAAGAAAAGGGGAAAGCGGCTGAGCTGATGCATGCGAGCTAAGTCTCTGCCAGAATTGCCTCCGTGTTAGATATTTTTCCTCCGTAACTACCATACCACGGGCATGAAAACTACACGGCATATTCGCTGTCATAGTCATCGCCTTCTTTCATTCGCACCAGTCTGCAACCGAAATAATGATTGAAAGGCCGCGAGCGTCGAAGCTCGACAGGTCCATTATTTAGAAGATATTTTCTGTGCGGAGAAGAGCAGATGATAAGAAAAATAGCCTGAGCGATGTGAATCACTAGCGGAACGCGTTCTGAGTATGTAATAGTTAACAGGGTGTAAACCACGGCTCAGGGGTTGATATGGAAAACAAGACAAGGAATGTGATTGTGATAGATACCGTTGGGGTATGGTGGTACGGAGAATCCGGGTTCGCGTCTCTACTTTAAAAGATCAGCGAAATCGAAAAAAAAGAAAGGTATTTGCACCGACTGTGGCTTGGCATTGAAGGAGGATTTTTTCTGAAATGGGAGCCTAAGAATGAAGGATGAAATGGGCGATGAATACGAGTCTGACCATACGACTCCGTCTCTCGACGCCCTTTTAAACTCTTCGAGTACAACCGGGAAGATGCATAGCAGCATAAAGCCGCAGCAGCATTCGGGACCATCGCACCAAAGAACCGCAGCATGAATAGCATCCTGGAGAACGCAACTGATTTAACGCCAAATTATTATGTACATAGTACCTTGAACGCGACACTGCATGACGGTTATGCAAGAGGAGGGAAAGACAGACGAGACAGGAGAGGAACA
>JASFDC010000176.1:0-13672 GCA_036937075.1 Mycocalia duriaeana | reverse complement strand
CTGCCCCAGGTGGAGGATGAGGTGTTGGTCTCGGTGCAGTCCCGGGACTATTTGAATGGGGTTTAGAGATGGGGCGGAAGGGAGATAAAATGAATAACGCACGATATGGCCTTCTTGTCCGCACTTGTAGCATGCCCTAGAGCCGCCACCGCCTCCACCGCTGCTGCCCCAGCCGGAGGAAGAGGAAGTGTTGGTTTCGGTACAGTCGCGGGACTATCGGGGGTGGTTAGACGTATGGTTAGATGCGAAGACAGGATAAACGCACGATATGGCCTTCCTGTCCGCACTTGTAGCACGCCCTAGAGCCTCCACCTCCACCTCCTCCGCCCCAAGACGAGGATCCTCCTCCACCAGCTGAGGCGTCAGGGCAGTCACGAGACTGGATAAAAAGAGTGATAAGCGGATGGTGAGAGGGAAGAAAAAGGAGGGGAGCGGACGTACGATATGTCCCTCCTGTCCGCATTTGTAGCATGACTGGGGTTTCTTTTGTTCCGTGCAATCACGGGAGAGATGGCCAGCTGTGTGTTGGGTCGTAGGTAAGTGGAAGTTTTTAGGAGAGGTAAAGTTTAAGGAAGAGAGTGGATGGAGTAGGTGTGGATAAAGAGACGGGAGATGTTAAAGAGGACATGGCCATTGGCTTTCACGATGCGAAGATGTGACGAGCGATGGATGGATGGATGCGATGGGACCAGGTAATGATATATTGAGCACCATGGAGGATTTCGATGTAAAGTACAGGGAATTATCGACATCAACGACGAGCGATCGACAATGTAAGAAAAACATCGCATCGGGAACACAACGACAACGACAACGAAAAAAACACCACGCACAGCCACCACAGTTGTAACATCCACGAGAGTTGGACATGATATTGATTATAGATCGATCTGGTTGGGGCAATGAATAGACTGTCAGTGGGGGTTGGGAGGAGGAGGAAGGGAGGAAAGATAAACGCACTGCTGAGATGGTGGTTGGAAAAGAGGCTAGTTCTTCACTTGCCATCTTTTTTAAAGGATTTCATAAAATTACGTAAGTGAACGGGGCTGACATTCAAATTGCTCCCGGGCCGGGATCATTTTCTGAACTCGAATGATAATTGTCCTGTTCGAACTGGCGGTTAACTATAACTGCGGATGACAGCAACAATTGACACGATGCAAAGTTAAATGAATCTGCCTAAGTATTGATTACTTTTAGTTTCCCTGTACAGGGCCCGGCTCGACGAATCGGGAGGCCCTGACCGTCATAAGCCTAGCTCGAGCCGGGGTTTGAAGCCCAAGCCCGGCCCGAACATCACTAGTCGTCCTGCTATACGAATTAGGGAGAGAGTAACTCTCAAGCAAGTCAGAAATAATTATGCTGGATAGCATGATATCTATCTCATAGTATAAGCTCCAATTCTCAGCGCTTGAAAGAAGCATGGGCTTCCATTGCCTTCCAAAAGCAGCCTCTTCCGAATTCTACATGCTCTCTAAAGGGTTTAAAGCCCACCGGCAGAAATCGAAATAATCTCCTTAACCCTCCAAAATGCATCCTCGTTACACATCCAGCAACCGTCGCGGCAGCGGGAGACCTCAATTCATCCCACCTCCTCCAGCAATCCAGCACCACGTAACAAAAGACCTAGGTCCCCTCGTGAAACAGTTCACTCGAACTTCAGCTGTTCACCCTATTGTGCTTGGAAAGATCACCAACGTACGTCCCGTTGTGTCATATTCGTGGTTGGACGAGAAGGAGCCTACTATTGCTATACCTGGTAAGTTGTCAATGAAATAACAGGAGTCGATCTGATGTGGGTATAGGCTCGCCAGGCGTATGGGCAACCGCACCAACCCGCGTCCCACAAGATTCAGGCTACACCTTCGTTGACCAAAATTCCTATCGTATAGGAGCCACTACATCCCCTCTCACTCCTATCTTCGCAGCTCTAGAGGCATTTGGTACACTCGATTTCAGCACTGCAAAGATTGATCTCGTGACGGATCGTAACAACCTAAGCAAGTTGTTTAAATGGGTTTCTGGAGTCTCTAGCGACGATAAGGAATGGAGGATTGACATTGAACTGGCTGGACGGACGTGCTTGTTCACTCGGAGGGAAGAGGTCGATAAAGAGGAGATTGTAGGGTTCCGTGGGTATGGGAGTGAGTACAAGAAAGCTGCTGTTGAGCGAGTGGGAGTGGAGAAGAATATGACCAGTTATCATAGAATTATCTCCATTGTGCGTCGTTTCTTTATATTCAGTTCGTTTTGCTGATCGAAATACCTCCAGGAATTCGGTGGATTGAAAGTACTCTTGAGATCCGAAGCGGATGCTTGCACAGAGATAGAAGATCTTCAAACTGACAAGGACGGGAAACCAGATATCGATGATCTCGTGGATAGTCTTGCTCGCCTGGGGGTTTCATCCAAGAAGAAGACACCAGAACCAAGCAAGAAATTCGGAGAGGTGTTAACAGTCATCACCACCGGTCCTCTGAAGATCATACCCCAATCCCACATAATCGAGCTAAAAACCCGAGCAGCGCACAAAGATCTAAACATATTCGACGCCCACGCTCAGATGTACATCTCCCAAACACCATACCTGTACCTCGCGAAACACTCCCGCGGGACGTTTTTCAAAGTGGAGAAACTCGAGCTTGAGGGGGAGCAGATGAAAGTCCAGCCCCAGGCTGGGGAGGTTGAGAAGGCGATGGCGGGGCTTAGTGTTTTGTTGGTTCAGATCTTGGATGAGGTTAGGAAGGTTGGAGATGGTGGAGAGCTTTGTTTGGTTATGGAGAGAGGCGGTGGTACTTTGAGGTTGTATCATCGAAAGAAGGGGAGTGGAAGAGGGGTTGGGGAGGAGATTTTGAAGATGTTTTTGTAGATTATTGTGCTAGTCTTGTAGTAATGAAAATAGCTGTACTCTGGGAGATGCCAGCCTAGTCATTTTGAAGCATTTGCATAGGCAAATGTGTGCTACTCCGCAGTAGCGAAGTAGTCTTGCTCAATATCTGGCGGCCTGATGATTTAGGGGATTTCACGTAACACAGAAGAGGGCTTGAAATTCCTAGAGCAAGATAAGGCGGATCTATAAAGTGTTTCAGTAACATTCTTGCCTCGAATGATACCATACCCGATAGTATATCCCTTTACGAAAGCTTTCATTCGCTCCTTCATATCTTCAGGAAATAAGTTAATAAATCCAATAAGAGACACCAATGGCATTCCATGTCGACGTCTGAGAAGACATTCTCATCCCGTATAGTAAAATATGTAGCACCGGGATATTCAAGTCTGTAGACCCAGATAAGGGGCCAGAAACGCTGCTGACAGAAATGTTAAATTTGACAATGGAGCTGATCGTCTAGGTAAGGTATCTCCATGGATTACGACGAGTTTTCTATGTGTTTTAGTGGTAGGCACTCCGCAGTCGATGTAGAAGTATCGAAGGTCATTTGATACTGAAAAGATGTGCATCTTGGATATTAATCGTTTTCGATGGTGGTCATCGTTATGGGAATATTAATTCAGGAATCGACATGAGTGCGCCGCGTTGAAGAGAGCTTCCATCGCTAGGAAGGGCATGGATCGACATCAGGAGGGAGTCGTCGTGGATACAACTTCTTACTAAGTGCGTCCTGTGGCATAGATCTGTGAACAAATAAGAAAAGCTTTGAATGAGGGCGGATTTTACAGACTTCCTCAGGAAGGAAGATACCTTTATAGACCCGCCTAGTTTGGGTAAGGTGCCGGCCTATCATGTACTAAGCACATGGTACTTAATTTCACTCGACTCTTGTATTAGTAGGAAGGAAGCTGAAGGCAAATATGAGCAATTTGATAGGTATCCCACCGTGACGGCGTCGTTACAGCGTATGTTGTCATGCGCCTTCGCCACTAGAATCACTTGACTACTGCTATGTTTCCGCGTCCATGCTCGTCTCATTTGTCTTTGGCAGGCTTGTCCGCCGTTGCTCACAGATTTGTCATGGAGATTGGAGCAGAGATTCTTTGTCTTGGGAACTTCTGATTCCAAGCTCCATTGAGCTCGACGATTCTCTGCGAATGTCGACGAAACTATGCTACTCTAAACTTCTTCCATTCAAAATCCTATCGATGGCTCCAGATATCTCCTTGAAATGCACCGGCCGTTGTCAGTTTCCTGGTAAGGTACTTCGAAGAAGGAAGTAGACAAACAAAGTTGAATACCGGCAGCTTGTTGAGCAGTGGTTTTTGCGACGTCCGTTCATCAAAATTGTTGTGCCAACAAACTAAGCGGCGTTACCTGTGCACTCTCACCATTAGAATCTTCCGCTTCCTTAATGCAAGCATAGAATGAGACTGCTGTATGAATAGAAGGGTGCTAAGCACATAGGCTATCAAGTCCATTCTAACAATTCCGAAAGATAAACTGCGGATAGTTGAAACTTTTACAGGCAGCCATGGCGGTAGCCAAAAACTATTTTTACGTTAAACGGATGTGTACACTAGACAATTACCTTGGAACACTGCTCCATATACTAATTTAACAGTCAACGTAGATCGGTACATCCAATAAATATCTGTTCATAATTTACTTTTTCAAGATTCTGCTTCCCCCTAAGGTTGGATGCTATTTATTATACCTTTCCAGTCTGTCATATCCCGAACCAATCCCACATAAGTATAATGCGTCTAGTTATATTCTCTAGAAGTCATGTACAATTAAATAGTAGCTTAAGTGATTAATAGTTATACATGACTCAGTGCATCTTTATTAATGCTGGAAGATTCATTTTGGTACTCATTGTCCGTTTCCTTGTACTGGTTGACTTCCACAGCGATCGCCGTTGTTTTCTTCATCTCATAAAGATTGCGAACCCCAGTGGAAGAAGAAGCTGGATTTGTCGAAGCCGCCAATGTATGCGAGGTAATGAATGATTTTGCATCACTGGCCAATCGAATGCGGATAATAAGCATGAAGAATACGATCGATATAATAGGCGAAATCTACGCGAGAATTCGTTACGATTGGACTGTTAAAATTAACGAATGACAAGCATACCAAATCTAAAACCAGGAAGACGCCGTTCGTTTTTCTTACGAATGACACGAGCGCGGCAAT
This sequence comes from Mycocalia duriaeana, assembly GCA_036937075.1. NCBI lineage: Eukaryota > Fungi > Basidiomycota > Agaricomycetes > Agaricales > Nidulariaceae > Mycocalia > Mycocalia duriaeana. The sequence continues at coordinate 8,583 of JASFDC010000176.1, read as the reverse complement.
GATGGTTGCCGAATAAATAGCTCCGGACTCAATGACTGCCCGCATTGCGAAGGAGAGTAGACCGTTTGTCCTATAAGCAGATGTCCTCCGGTTCATATACCAAATCCTTAAGGCAAGCAGAACTGCGATTGATCAGTACAAGAAGAAACCTGCTTCTAGTTGACTTACTAGTTGCAGAAAGATTTGTCGCCAAAGTCATCGCGTAGTTTGCTGTAATCCATTGTCCAGTCTGTTTCACAAAAACATTGCCTGCATGAGCTCCAGCCGTCGCCAAAGCCCAATTAGTTCCAATGACGGCCGCTTATATCATATCTGCAGGTTAGCTAAATGATCGTTTAATGTTGGAAATATGCTAACCTAGAAGACCACACCACCCTAATGCAGGGAATATAATAATAAATGGATTGTTGTTCCAAACAACATATGTACGGTAGATCTTATGAATTTGGTGGTAAACATATAGTTTTTCTTATAAAGGAATGATAGATAAAACGAACCACTACACCGTCCAGAATCAAAGTCTGCGCATTATATAAAGTGCTTTTGACGACGAATAGCGGTTTTGAAATGTCGCTAAAGTACTGCTCAGGGCCTCCAGGCAGGTTGGGTCCGATATTGAGGAACCCTTGGCAAACTCGAACAAGGTTAACAATTAATTCCTAGCGTGTAAGTTAGCTCCGATTGTCTAGAATTTTAAATTCGAATGCTACTCACAGTAGTTGAAAGGGTGACAAGAGCACACGCTATTGTAATGATTCCGTAGTTGACGTCTCTCGATTTTTGGTTTCGGAGAAGCAACCAGAGCGTCAGTATAAACATTAATATGGAAAATCCTGTAGTCTTGTATGTGAGAACTTGCGCCATTACATTGTGGTAGAATAAAGGCTAACCATAAAGAACGGCTTCGATGGTGGTCGAAATAATGGCAGACTCTGATAAAGAAAATGTCACCATTTTTTTGAGAGGTGCGAGTAAGTCACGGTGAATAAAGAGTGATGGAGTCCTGGGGATGCTTGAAAGTTTCCAGCCTCAGGTATTTTAACAGTGGCTACACCATGAAAATGGGATGTGAATATTAAGGGTCGCATTTATTTATTATTAGAGTTCAGCGTCGCAAGTTACCAAGGGTCGGAATTAGTTAGTGCCATTAAGAAACTTTTCCAAGCACATTAAGTGTGCTTTCTCAGGGATCGTCGTACACTTGAGTCGACATTCTCCAAGGAATTCCTTATCCATGTTGCAACTCTTCTTGACTTCCAGGCTCCAGCAACGTATACCGTCGCCATCTTTTAATAGTATGCCTTTTCTCTGTAGTCGACGTGAACTATATAATATTATTATCTATATATGTAAAAGTGTGATGGTATTTTCTTGGATTGTTCCGCCACCCTTCAATTCTGCCAGAATTCTGATCTGAATAATGATTCGTGTCCAGACAAGGTAGATACTGTCGGAAGTGGTCGGAGGCGTGGCACACGTCCTACATTACAAGTTCCCACAGGTCGGCAGAGGAATGTGGGATTACAGTGGAAATCATACATGGAATCTGTCAATTGTGAGTGCACATCTAGGGAGCTTCGTATAAGTTCCTAGTCCTGCCTTCGCAGATAGCGAGAGTTAACATTGCGGTCACTTCCAAACATTATTTATCTTGAAGACATAGACTATGGAATACTGCTACAAGCTCGGTGTAGCGTCATGATAAACTACGCCATATTTCATGAGCTGGAAGTAGTGAATTAATATACATATGTAACACAAACAACTGAAACAACCACCTGTGCCTGATATATGGATAATCCATCATTCGAAGGTTCCAATCGGCAGGGCGGGATGAGATTATTGTTTGTACCTTGGCCAGAGCCTGTTGGAATCGGGTACATTGCTCAATTGTAAAACCAAAGTTGTTGATGCCTACGCAAATTGTACAAATGCATTGCGAATTAAGCACACTGCCGCTGCTAGCTTGCCAGTGTCCCATTGACTGGCATAGTTGCAGGAGAACCAGTCAAAGATGACGGCGCACCCGATAGCATATAAAGAGGGTCGTGGGCGAAGACCAGTTCAAGATAAGAAAGCCGCAGGTATTATTTACGTATAAAACCGTGTCTTTTCTCCTTCTCTCGGTTTTATGTTTCTTTACTTTGGCATTCTTCTATACGACAAAGAACTAGTCGGACACGATGGTTTCTTACGATCAGAACCGCAAATATCCCATCCCATGTTGCCTCTTTCCTGCTCTCACCTTTATCCCAATTTCGTATGTAAAACATATAAGGAATATTTTACTTTTTATAATCCTATATTAGCGCTTATAACACAAGTGCGCAGTCAACTCTGCTACAATCTAACTTGTCTTCATTCGACGGATCCATGCTGCGAGTATAATTGCCGATGATCAAGAACACTTCGGGACCTCCGCTTCGATGCCAAAGCCAATTTGCGTGAAACCAAGAATATCCAAATCTCAGTATCAGACAACAGCGTTCCCTCCGCGTTAAATAAAGCCGAAATCGAAATAAAAGAAAGTCTTTATTGTTAATTCAGTAAAGCTACCGCACATAATGATTATATAGGAACGGCTTTGACTGGTCGAAGCAATTTCGCGACCCCTTCTATCTTACCGACATCCGTTACTTCCCAACCTGAACTATGCAATAGCATTTTTATCTCCTCAAAGGTACGTTCCTGCGCGTTCAGCTGCAGCATCATCTAACCAGAAATAATTATAATTCAGTTGCAATGTCTTTACGAGCAAGCTCACGGTCATATCGGATATATAAGCCATCTCCGTCTTCTGCCGTCCATCTATCCTGTTCAAATCAAGTCGTTCAACATTCGGAGGATGGATGGGAGAGTTGTACTGGGTGGCATATGGAATAATGGTATCAATAATCAACAGCTCCGTATTCGGTGCCGCTGACTTTCTTAACTCTCGGAGAACCGTTCCAGCGTATCGGTCAGAGAGCCCATGGAGAACATGTTTCAAGAGGAACACTGAAGCATTTTTCACAGGTTGAGGTGTGAAGAAATCATGACCTATCAGGAAAAGAAAGTCTTTAGAATTCACGAAGGTTGAAGTTTTAAGTTTGATATACTTTGAAACGTGACTCTGTTGCCTGCTATCTCTTTCCCCAACTCTGCTTCCCAGAGCTGCAAAATGATGGATAAGACAGATGAAGGTCAGGATCAGTCAGACCCGCTCACTGATGCTCCTCTTTCAACCTCTCCTTTGTCCTGAATGACAAACTGCAGGTGTGGATGCTTCGCGCAAAGAGGCAAAGATGCCTTCCCCCATCCTCCTCCGACGTCGACAACCACCGAACCAGCAGAAAGAGTCTCCCATTTAATAGCTAAAATTAAAGGTTGACAGTCAGAGTAAGTATTGTAAAAACTAACTCATACAAACCCGTCAACAATCCATCGTCCTCTTGAAGCTTATCAGTTCCTTGCATGGCAGTTAAAAATCGGCGCAATCGAAACTCCTGAGCAGGTTGCTGATACCACTCGTAGAGTGAAACATCAACACCAAACGCTCTATTAAATGGCGCATGTATTGGCTCGTCCGACGTTCCAGTTTTAGGATCTTTCAGGTTCTCCAGTAGATAACTAGAGGATTTATGAAGGTCCCCGCAGCTAGAGAATAAAGAATTAAACCTGCAGTCCACCATTAACACTTAGAGCAGGCGTACAAAAGTTCCATAAGCGACGGGAAACTTTGTTCTTTGGAGCCATCATGTTTGTTTTGAGGGCTAGCGAAGTGGATTATCAAAGTTGTTTCGAAGTGAAAGTATATTCCACGATACCAACTTTTGAAGTATTTGCGACACAGTTTTCTTGGAATCAAGAATTGCGGATATTCTGTTGTTTGCAAATACATCCGGTTGAACTTCACGGAAATGTTATATGCTGCTAAATATCGAAGAATTCGCCCTTCGAAAAAAATCATCATGAAAAGTCTCCAAAGATCAGAAAATTTGTTTTACCAGTCTTTCCCGCGGGCAATTGGGTAGATGCCGCGATATCATTCACGTGAAGACCCTACCATAAAAAAACTATTCTAGCAGGTGCGAATCATTTTCCTGTGCATCCTTACCTGATCTCCTGCTTCTCGAAGTATTTCGGCCACGTTTGATTCCAGACAGACCCTAACAGCAGCAGATTGGAGGTGCTACGACGGATCAAAGATGGCAATGTTGCATGACAATGCATTACGTACAGCAGAGGCTACTTGGAGTACCGTTGTCGATGGCGGCTGAAGCAACAATATCATCTGCGAAGCTGCAGTAATAACCGCCTCAGCTGCATTGGCCGCTTCCGGATTGGAGCGAAAGGATTCCGATTCTCTCGTGTAGGTGCAGTCATTAATGTCCGGAATAGTCAGATTATAATTTGAGCATAGTCTTTGAAGAATAGAAACGGATTCATATATCTCTTGAGTTAGTTTCGTAAAATGGAAAGCCATGCTGATCTGGTGTCAGTATTTTAATAAATCTTCACAATAGAAGTAACAGCCTGCATTTATACCGCAAAGCCCCGGAAAGCGCAACAGAACGCCCCTCCGGAGATATCGGATGGGAATAATAGTTATATCAGGTGTGAAATATGTACTACTCTGGTCAACTTCCAATTTTAATTGTTGGTCATGTTGCTGATTTCATAGATAGCAGATTAGGATTGACCGCCCTTCGCGCGCTTTTCTAAGCTATACACCAGACACACCAAGTAGTCACACAGTGGGTTCCAGTGAAATGTTCAAGGAAATGTATATTTAATCGAATTACAGCACTACACAAGTGTATGATTTTAGTATTAAAGTCGCATTTCAGTCACAATGTTCAGAGACACTGCCAATTGAACATACGTCTTTCGGAATCTAGAGATATATATGCTTACTGCCAACTACATAGTGGTCCACCGACTGGTTCAAAAGTTCTCACCCATTTGATAAGTAGCGGATAAATACAGCATGGCGCAAACTTCCGGCTGCGAATCCCCACCCTAAACCATTCCGCTGATAAAAGTCTTTTTCTGCATATTCTAGCACGATATATGAGGCAACGTTAGGTTAAATAAATGCATTTATGAATCATGGAACGTACATAGTCTCCATCATATGTTTCACTATCCACAGTGACCTGAATTTGATTCGAGTCTGCTGCCGTTCGAAGAGTGGAGACTGTCCCAATCGGAATGGTATTCCATCCTTGAGTATTCGATGATTCGAAAGACTTGTTAATTATATGTTGACGAGAATTTAGTCTGAATTTGATTGAGGAGTCAGGGCTGTTTTTTTAAATCAATATACAGAATATTTACGTTGCCAATGCGCTGTTCATGTAAACTTTACAGAATTTATTAGCATTCTGATCTTTGTGAGCTATGCGCGTTTCACGTACGCTTGCTGGCAGGCATTAATCCGAGGAAGAAATAGAAAGTTCCTGGAAGTGACAAGAACTTCAAGGGTATGAGTAGATATTTAGTAAATCGTAACCTGACGAGATTTCGTACCAAAATCATATTCAACGCTGCGCAGAATGCTGTCAGCATTCCACGATTCACAGCGTTTATCATGAGCATGTTAAGCATCGAATTTGTGCTCCTGAGTTTTTAGTCAGGACTAAGCAGGAGTTATGTAAAGCCATCTGCTGACGTTCGTAGGTTTGTCTTATGTTGATTCAATGTTCGAACAAGGCATGTCGTAATGAGAATATCGCATGCTAATGTAGAAGCGCTTTGCAGCGTTGTGATTGGCTTTGTACTGTCAAGTTTTAAGAAAGATGCCAGCTCTGTCCTTGAAGGAAATAAGCAACGAGCCTGAGGAGAGGTGAGACAACAGAAAGCACTCACGTTATAGTTGTTTGCGCTATATGCCAAAGTGAAGATTAACATCAATACTTGTTGTGCCTGTTATATGTCATGAACGACTTGCCAATACCAGCGCCAATTTGCGTTAACGCCAATATGCTCTGGGTATCAATTGCATAAACAAGGTGGTTACAGTGACGAACGATGTTACTCACGATGAGAATAGGAGGAATTGGTTTCTTTTTGTCCACTAATTTGTTTAAAAGTCGGATCTCGTTGACTAACTGGCGCATAATGTTACTCACATACGTATATGCAGTACGCAAAATATCTGTGCAAGGCATTAATATGTGCAAATAAAATTTATGTTCCTAAAACTTACATTTGAACGGTGAATGATGATAAATACCCCGCCATCAGTTGAGCCTGTTGATATAAGTCAGATGTGACTGCAGACAAAATGGATATGGATGTAATCATACTGAGTCTTCCCTGGTAAAATTTAGATGATAAATGACTAGTATGCAATATTAAATAAAGAGATGTTTTACCAGTTTATGATAAACAAGAAAGGAAGATTGCCAAAGTTATCAATAAGACACTTATATGTTGAAGAGAAGAAGAAGGATATCTGAAGGGTTTCGAAGGCGCTAATAAAGTTGTCCTGTGATCGTCTTTGCCTTCAACTCAGCACAACTCACAACAGTAACACAACCTATTTTTTGGTCAACACTGATCGCCGCATGATGGATCAACACTAACCATAAGTCGGATGCCCCAATGATCGTTCGAGTACCAGTGGAAGTACAGCCATGTCTGAAGAACGCCGCATCCATACAAGCTATGATCGTGTTATAAGTATGGAAGTTGGCTAATTGCTGCTGATGGCTTTGATCCAACAACTCACATCGTCTCTAGAAACAGCGAAACCAGCCAGACACCATACGTTGGAGTTAGAGCACTCGGCATTTTACCTGTTGCAGTGGACAAGTCGCAAAGGAGCACCCGGTTTAAGTACTATACCATCAAGTGGTATACGACAGTCGACTAAATACGAGTAGCAGTAACGTCAAATTCTCTCCGTGTGTCAGATACCGAGGTTCCGCTCGCACAGCCCAACCTTTTGATCGATTAGATGATGCCGAAAACACTGGCGAGCATATGGGTAATGAATAGATTTAAAATTAGAATTAGATCTGGAATTCGGACGCATGAGCATGTACACCCACATAAACTAAGGGTCAGTTGATACCGGTATCAAAACTTAATCGTGCACAAAAATACATCTGCTTAGTTTTGAAGATATCCTGGATCCTTGTCATTACACGGAAGCTGAATGTTCTACAACTGTACTCTTCAACCAAACTCTTGACTTATGTTCCTTGTCAGTAATTACACCTCGACATCGTCCTTGTTCATGCTTTGTATATAACTTTGTCAGGAGCACTACTCCTCTTGTAATTCATCATGCTTGTTGCGTTATAATTACCAACGGGTTGTCGGCCTTATAACTGATGACATGGCTGTTGTTCTCTATCGGGGCACGAAGTCACACACTGCATTATTAGCAATTCTACTTTTCTGGTTTGAAAGTCCTTGCTTCTCGGAATTAGGTGCAGGTAGTGAGCCCAAAGTAATCTATATATTATTGTATTCTGATCATCGTAAATTCTTCTCCTGAAAGACGGCAGCAGTTGAAGAGTGGGCAAAGGCATAACCGGTCAGATCATTAGAACATAAGCTTGAACTCCATAAATAGTAAATTGTGGTACTAACAATATTTTTTCTTATAGTTTTCGATTTCTTACTGAAGTAGTATCGGTCTACAACTAAATAGGGACGATTTCTCTCAACATGGGATCGATTCCTCATCTGTCAGGCTATTGTTTCGAAACCCGTGAGTCCGATGTGGTACCGCAAGAAGATGGTTGTTTACGGGATGTCAACACTTTGGGTACTAATTTAGAACATTTGTGCAGTAGCTACTTGACATACAGCAGCTGAGATGTTGTTTGAAGGAGTGATGAGGAGAATCCCGATCATACTGCTATTAATAACTATTACACTACATGATGGTGGGTGCTAAGAAGTGCTAAGTCCGATTCAACTTGCAATGAAGGACTCGGAAGCTGTGCGTCCATACCCTTAATCCTTAGATTTAAGGATTATGAGCACAATAAACACTCTCAGGTGTACGAAAGAACGCGAGGCAGGCAAACACGGGTTACCAATGTCCTAACACTCATGAGATACCGCCACTGAAGCAGATGAGGAAGTTATTGGGTATGTTATCTACAAGGCTATGTCGGCATCTGCTTACTCTTATCTAAAGTCGCTGAAAGATATACTTTTGCTGTTTAAATTGCTGAGAAATGTCGACGTTTCTATACCTTTTCGAACACTCGTATCTGATATTCCGGTCAACCAAATGTAACAAGTAATGTCTGTAGGCATTATCTTCTGTAATGTTACTTGAATGCTCTTCCTGTAAATAACAGTAATGCAATATACGCATGAAGGCAAAGAATCCGTCACAACTGCTGATTTTAGCAAGCAATCTGGCTTCTTTTCCCACTTCAGTGAGACCTACTAGCATGAGGATGGGAGTTTCAAACGAGACTTCGCGGAGATGGAAGTACTCTTTCACAGTAGAGGTATTCCTGCTCAGATCGTTGTCCTGGAGCTTTGATAAACAGGAAGATGTCAGAAGTTCCAGACTTGGGTTAGCCAAAACATTTATCCATTCCTGAACTTATACTCCCATGCCTACTTTAT